>JBBPUD010000294.1:0-30612 GCA_038094475.1 Phylloporus aff. rhodophaeus
ATTCTCCAAGGTCGGCCCAAGCACTTCAACTCTCTCGCACAAAGAGATCCCCTATGTATCCCCCCCCCCCCCCCCCCGTTGGATTTACCACCCAATTTAAATCCGTGGGATCGATCTGCCCTCCAAGCACCAGGCAGAAAACAGATGCTTCTCACGCGAGAAACGATGGAAACAAACAAGGTCAGCGTACGCGCGCAAAGAATTATCGCAAAGGGCACCCACTTGGATACCAATCTTGAGGCTTGAAGCTTGAAGACCGACGGGCCATCGTCGCCAGCATCGCAAAACGTAATGCTGGGTTGAGCGCCCATCAAATGACACCCATGATCCTATGTCAACGGCCCCGCCCTGCTGACACATGGTAGCAATCATTCCTCCATTAGTCACCGAAACGACTGCCAGCCAAACTCCAGGGATACGTCCCGGAGACAAAACATCACCGTACATCTCGGTCAGAGCTTGCATTTACAAGATATTAGCTTTTGCGGGGGATATTTAGAGATCACCTTTCTTATTCGGTCCGTTTTGACCTAGATTACCACGTACTCGCAAGTCACCTAGCCAACACGAGAATACCATTTGAAATGCTTGCCAGGTGTCGAACAACACCCCTGGAGGCCATTGGTATCAGATACAGCTTGGATATGCAGCATGGTTTCTGGCAAGTTTTCGAATTCACCGAACTCTTGGCTATGCACGATCACGTAAGATGGCCCTGCAAGAGGAGATTGTATAACCGGGTTTGGATGTGTGTGGACCGGGGATAGTGGTCCTATATGGCATGGTCCGTACATACGATCAACCCCAATTCATCGGTCAGGATGAGCTCCGAAGAAGGACGTTGACCAAGTTGACGCATGCGTGGCCTAAACGTTTAGTGTGGAGCATCCACATGAACCTGGCACTGAGAAAAATAGAACTGACCAAGACCCTGGGTGTGGCCAGGAAAAGTCGCCCATCTGCAGATCCAGACGAATAGATACCGTGCCCGCAGGTGCGATCGTGATCGGGGGGTGAAAATAAGACCTAAGCTCCGAAAGTACAAGACTTGCAATTAGCGGTCCTCCCGCGATCCTAACGCAGCGTAGACCAAAGAACAGCGCTCCTAGGATACCGAGCCAAGAGGGAAGGATATCCATAGTGATACAATGTCCGTCGGGACCGTGGGGTATACATTTCCATTGTGAACGGTTTGATTGATGGGGATAAGCACAGGCATCATGTTGCCACGTTGTCGCATTCTTGATGGGCGGAATTTGCAAACACCACCAATGTGTTGTGACGCCATAAGTGCCTGGCATGCCTATACAAATGAACGTCATCTTGAAGGGTCAGTCGTCGCTTTTCAGGCTTGGACCACGAACGAGAGTGGGGCATGGGACAAGGGTATATGTTGTGCCTTGTTTGTGTGTGTTAGGATCAGAAGGCGCAGGGAAACAAATGATCCCGGAATGGCAATTGTGTGTTACTGAACCTTTGACGGCCTCTTTCTCCGATTCTCGTGCGTAAACGTAAAGAATTGGTCCGAGTTTGGAAATTGGATTCTACAGACGTTTCAGCGGTTAATTGGTTTTGACCGTCAAAATGCCCCAGCAAGTGGATAATGCGACGATCATGATGCTAGATCACATCTGTGAAAAGAGTATTGGACGGAAATTGCGTGTTGCAGGGAGGTGCGGCTTTGATTACATTTGTTGCACGTTTCACTGCAGGGTCGAGCAACACAGGATGCTCACATATGATGTCGAAACCGCGCTCGTGCTATTGCATGACGCATCCAAGGCACTGCTTGTCGATGTAAGTCTCTGCATTGACACTAATGTTCTCCTTTCCGTGCAAAAGGGGGAGTGGAAGGGCCCCAATGTTGAGCATCGGTGGGCAATAGAGCGAAAGGGTTATGTTTGGGTTGTTGGCCACCTTGAACGGGTTGATGTACGTGATACTAGCTCCAGATATGCTCCCTCCATCTCACAGAGCATGCCTCCGCTTGTGCTAGTCGGAACTACCCATACCCATGCTTCCAGCCTACTTACCGCCACCTATCATCGATCCCTCGCTCGTTGTGCGTGCCGTCATTGTCGCACCTGTTACAAGGGATTTCACTACGAAGCGGGTGCGGGACATGCTCACAGGGATGGCCAATTTGCCTCCTGTGCCATATCCAGAATGTGCAAAGCAGAGACGATGAATCCGAGCTCTCGGCTGAGATGACGTGCATGGATTATGCATGGAGTATTGGCACGAGTTAGCCGAGTACGTTGTGGGCAAAAAGGATGTCATTGACTGGTCGGGTAACCACGCTGGAACCTCGACGCATCTGATGTATCTGTGGACCTATAATACTACGTGGGATGATTTATAGATGGTCGGAGACAGATAAGATAAGATGTGACAGCAGCGGAGTGCCGGAAATATCGGGAGATGCGGTCCCCATCCGCTTAAACTTGAAGACAAGGGGAATTGTGTTTCGGACACTCCACAGGTCCTTTGAGGCTTATTTTCATTGTCCTGGTGTGACCAGGATTTGTTTTATGAGGCCACGTGTTGGAAGAGAGGTGTCCTGATTTGGACAATGCTGGATCGGGAATTGGATAGCGTGCCCTGCCTTGCCTTGAAGCCGGCGCGCTGAGGTCCTGCTCCACTCTGACCACAACCACCGCAATCGTCGTCCTCCCCTTCCACAACTTGTATCCATCTCAAGCTCAAATATTTAGTCTGTGAGTACCCGTCTTCCCCGCTCACCGACGCCGTCTCTCTCATATCGCGGTATATCCCCCAGCTCGCACTCCGCATCCGCCATGATTGCCACCCAGAGCAACCCACACCAAGAGCCACCACCGCCGCTTCCACAGACTCGTCAGCTCGCCCCGCATACCAGCTCGCGTGATTCCCTACCCTCACTCGAGTACGAGTTCCCACTCTCCTCCACCTCCAGATTCCCCATCTCTTCCGTACGCGAAGACGAACACCAGTCCTCGACCGCAGTGCCACCCGCACATCCCCCGAAGCCCATATATCCGCGCCACGATCCACTCCACATTCTCTCCCAGTTGTCTCCATCTCGCCCTCCTCGGGTGAATCCCTACGTTACCCCAGCGCCTTCGGTGGCACCCGGCATACTCGCAGATGGTGTTCTCACTGCAAAACTACCTTCCGTGCGACAATTCCTTGAGGCTGCCACCATCGCTCCACCAGAGCGTCCCCCATTCCCTACAGACAAGCGGGTCCTGGCGCTTGTCGCTCTCTCCGTCTTCTACCGCCCCCTTCATCCAGCACATTGGACCTTCTGGAACAAGGAACAGAGGAAGGAGACCGCACAATTGGTCCAATCTATCATGGGTGAGTGCTGTCTCACGCCCCTGCGATCATCCGTGGTTTCGGTGTGCATCCATACTGACACTGGTTTCATAGATATCACACCAACACCCATTCTCTCTCCGATAGGATGGATCGATGTCAAGGATAACCTCTGGATCCTCGGCTACACGCAGGCGGCGTATGCACCACTGCTTGCCTCATTTCCTTGGTATGCCACATATACCCCCGCCGAACCTGAGAACCGCATGAATCTCAGAAAGCGGAAACCAAAAGCTACAGCAAACCGCGCAAGCGGGGAAGAGACCGTGGACGAAGAAGACAAGGTGTCCCCACCACCGCGCAAGCGCGCCAGGACACGGAAGTCAACCACTCGTCCGGCAGGAGGCAGAGCCAAACCCAGGCCCTCTGCTAGAAATACCCCTACAGGCGAAGGGAACAACGAAGGGAACCAATCGGGAACACCAGTTGGAGTACAAGGAGCGCTGCTGCTTGCACCCGATGTCACACCCACTCTCACAAAGGTTGCGAAACGAGAGTGGATCGAGAATTCCGATCCCGTCATTTCTGCCACTGTTCCAGAAGGTTCTGTGCAGCCAGACCCACCGGACGTAGAGCAAGTCCCGGAGCTGCGCAAAAGTGTGCGTCAGCGGGAGCGCAGGGCAAAGGCAACGAATGCTGCATCACCTGCATCAACCGAATCGACGCTCACTCCGCCTGTTCAAGCTCGTGGCCTCTCTCAAGTAACGACATCCCGCGAGTCGTCCGCCGTGACACCCGAGTCTCTCGGAGGTGCGGAGTCGGGATCAAGCACAGCTGTCAGCTTGTGCGGAGAGGAAGGCTCCAAATCCAAGGTTCCCAAGACGGTGGAAGTGGTCGTCGGCAAGGAGGAGGACGAGTTGGAGGCTCCACCTGCAAAAAAGCCTAGAATTGCCCGTCCTAGGGCCAAGAGCGGCTCTCGAGCAAGGACGGCGACAAAGACGGATGCCGTCCCAAATGAAGCAACAACGATCACGACTGCACAGGCTCGACCGAAAGCGCGGTCGAGGGCCAAGACCCGAAGACGCTGAATGAAGACATTCATGTATCACCACAGAATCCAGCATCGCATCGGCATTGGCATTTTGAATCATCATCATACCCATCGCATTGAAAGGAATCGCATTTTCTCTCTCGATCTCAAGATGTATACAGTCTCGGTGTTGGATATCATGTGCCCCACGAGACAGATGAGTATGTAAGTAGACGTAGAGCGGGGATTGTACTGACGAGCGGAATTGGCGTGCTTTCCTTCCTTTTCCTTGTATCTCTTAAAATTGGATGCATGCCATTTGGCTGTGCCCATACTAGCTGTTTGCTCTGCGCTTGGTTTGTACGTGGTAGAATGTTGAGTAGCTGTACCATATAGGATTTCTTGGAATGACGCTCTTGCTGATCCGGTGCGTGCTGATTGGTGGGATGCGCGACGCGTCTGTCACGAACGCGGTGTGACAAGATCACATGACCAATAACAATATGACTGCACTGCCACACTTGTCACTCGTTCCGTCGTTAGTCGCTCATGGATGGACCAGACTACGCCCCCTTTGCGGCTGTAGACTTTGACCCCAATGCATACGCCGCCGCCGTCCTCGCTGGCCAGGTACACTCGCAGTCCCAGACAAGGCAAAAGACGTCCCTTGAGCCTGCCAAAGAGGACATTTCGATCGCGATCTCCAAGCTCGATCTCGGGATCGAGGACGTGCACAAGCAGATCAAGGCACTCGTGCGTTTTTCTCCATACGCACCACTCGGCGCTGAACACCGCCCAGGTCACAGCGCACCACGAGGACCTGCTCGACCACGCGTCCGACGCGAGCAAGCGTGCGCGTTCTCTGTCCTCTGTCCGGCGCAGCCTTGACGACGTCGACGCCTCACTCGACACGTGTGTTTTATTTTCTTTTTATTTTTGCGGGGCATGAGCTGGGCTGAGATGTGCTAGGTTGCGTCAAAAGATACGGGATCCGTACGAGGCGCTGAAGGCGCATGTGACGCGGTTGGCGCGTGTGCACCAGGCGCACGATGCGCTCCGCAGGATAGCGCGGTTCGCGCTGCTCGCTAAGCGCCTCGAGGCGCAGATGGCCGCGTTGGGCGGGGAGAAGGTGAATGGGGAGGAAGACAAGGAGCGGACGATTGCCAAGGCAGCGTTGAGCGTTGCCGAGCTGGGTGAGTGGCAAGCGTGTTCTTGGGGCGGGAGATTGACAGGGGGTAGGTGCATTGCTGGACGGGCCGGATGTGGATATGGAGGGCGAGGAGGCGTCGGTGCCGGGATGTGTGAATGGCATCCCGTTGCGTTCTGTTAATGCAGCTGCCGCATATATCCCGTTCATCACGGATTCTCGCAAGAAGATCAAGGAGGAGATGGAGGTCATGGTGCAGCAAGGACTTGGTTCTCTTGTATGTGCATACAGCGCTTTCATCGCAAAGTGACCTGACCATGATTGCAGAATCAATCGTTGCTCGCGTCTTCGCTGCAGACGGCTTATAACCTCCGTACATTGCCAATGCTGGTGCAAGGTCTCGTACGTGATCTGAGTGAAGTCGTGGAGGAGCGTATTCAACATGCCTTTGATCTCTCTCGAATATCAAAAGAGATTGTGGCCAAAGGTAAGTTGACCATCGCTGAGGCCTATTTGCCTTCTTCATGATTTGTAGAACCTCCACAGGCTTCTCAAGGATTGTTATACAAGTCGCGCGTGCGGACAGAGCCGACCAGCGTTACCGCACCTCAGTTTTCAGCTGCGTTATGGACAAGACTGGAAGCACTTGTCGAAGAAATGGCGGGATGTTGCATCAAGGTAGGGTTCCGTTCTAGTCGTTGTCCGCCAGGAGTCAGGCTTTCGTCTAGGTTTATACGCTCGAGAAAGTACTCAATCTCAAAAAGGACCCAATCAGTGGGGTATCATTCCTCGACGAGGCTCTCAAGGTTTGCGTTGGCTTTGGGTATCGTCGCGGGTATTTGACCATGGGAACATTAGGCGATTGACAGCAAACCGAGTACCATCTTTTGGACGTCGGTAGGAAAGTCTTTGGAAAAGCATGCACGAGACGCTGCCAAAGGTTCGTCATAGTTTTCCACTAGACTGGGTAGTCTGACGACAACCATAGGGTCCAGTTTCCTCCAACAAACTCTGAGCTCTGGGTATCCCAAGCTCCTGCGGATTTTCCACGAGTTCTTCGCTAGTGTTGCCGTACACACGGACACCGTGTATACGCCATCCCACCAGTCGTGAGCAACTTTCAGTATCTTTTTGAGAGGCACGTTTCCAACTACTAGGCCAAGCCCAGAGACGATCCTGATGCTTCGCTCGATTTCTACCTTTGAAGCCCTCTATGTTTCTCGCTCGTCCACGAGAATGAACGAGGCTGTCGCACAAGCCTTTTCTGGTGGCTCTCGTGCCGCTCCCGGCGCAAACGAGGGGAATAACATCGTGCGTGCTGTGACCAACGAGCTCGACTCTGCACGTTTCGATCCTCTACTAGTGCAAGCAGTGGCCAAGAACGCGGCAGCAAGTCTAGAAAACGTGGCTACCAAGTCAGACGGACTAGTAGGTATTCATAGTCCGCAACGATGTCGCTCACGTCGTTTATGGCAGATTGTGTCAGACCGCTCAGCTGTGTCACTCTTGGGTCCCATAGCTACCCCACAGCAGTTGTTGAACGGACAGGTTGCGACGTGTCTGTATCACTGTTGGACCAAACTAGAGAAGTTGATGGAAGAATATACGGAAAGTGTGTCGACTGCCATTGCTCCCAGCATTACCGTGCGTGCGAGTCGTTTATGATCCTCATCGCACTCATACCGATCACCAGAAAATCCGAAGCAAATATGATCACATCACTGATCCTCTACTAGCCGCCATCAAAAAAGAACTTGCAGGGATCGTGTCGAGACTCCACCGACTCGACCTGAAAAAGGCAATGGATCCCAAGTCGGGGATATCGGGGACTAGTTTGTATGTGAAAGACCTTGTCGACAAGCTCAACTTTGTCAAAATGGGTCTATTGAGCAATTTTGCACCAGAGATTGTGCGACCCTGGTTTGCCTTTTTGTCTGACCTAAGAAGCTCTGGTTAACAGAGCAACAGGGAGCCTGGTATCGTCAAGTATGTCATCCGAACATTTGTGTTGCATGCGTCGATTGCAAAACCACTTGGAGAGAGCGGTAAACTGCAGCTCACGACTGACATGGCGGAGCTTGAGTTCTCCCTGAACGCGTTCCTTGCTGACGCATCGCAGGGCAAACGTGGTGGGAACCTCGAGCGGATCGGTGAGGAATACAAGGCATTGAGAGCCATGCGGTGCGTTGTCTTGGTCTCTTGGCTGCGCCTGTGGTGAACGGTGCTGTAGGCCACTCTTGTTTCTCGAGAACGCGTTGTTGGTGTCGCCTCAGCGTACTGTGGGGCTCCCGCCGCTCGTCGTGCTGCACCATATTCTTGTCCGGTCGCCGCTGCCGCTACCACACACGCTTCATGGGTGGCAGGAAGCAGAGTATGTGCGCTGGGTGGACGAGCACTCGCGGGAGGAGGCCTTGTCGCTTATTGATGGGAGCATTACGCATTGGGAGAGACGAGACCGGAACGAGGACGAGTCCGCTGTAGAGTATATTCAACTTGCACGCGCTGTTCTCGCAACTGCACAGACATCATGATACACATTTATTCCGTTGGAGATATCTGATTGGCGGTATCTTTCTAATGGTAAACCAAGTTGGAGGTACCTCTGTCGAGTATGGTTAGATCGTGTAGATCGCCTGGGCGCAAGCGAATCGGGTTTATGCGTTGCATTAAGTCAAACAAACATCCGAGGTTGTACAATTATCATTGCAAAACTACAAGCACATACACTGCCTTCAAAGCTTCAGTCTAGTACTACGGTACAGGTAGTTCAAGGAGAAGGTCATAGTGAGGGAGATCGTGGGTCAGATCGGCAAGGAACAGAATGTAAACATTGCTCCCACATCTCTCCACTTTGGCTAGTCGCTCTACGGCGGATGAATTGAAGTACCAGCCCTGTCCGTCTTCACTGATCAGCTCTGCGTAGGCAGTGGCAATCGCTCAAGTGCTCATAGCTCAGACAGTTCGTCATCGAAAAAAATAGCCGTCAAGGGTATGCCATCAGCGCGAATAACACCACGATACATCCCTTCGCAGTTGAGCGGCAGTGCAACTGAAGCCAGCGATCAGTTTCGCGTTTGAGAAGTGGACGCCAAACTACCGTTTCCCTGTCTGTCCACAGCAATGACACCACCCTTGCCACCGGCCTTTAACAAGTCCTCGACGACATGTCGTGCTGCGTTGTTGAGGGACTCATCGAGGTATTCCATGCGACGTGCTACCGTCACTGCAGAATTCTGGCGGATAAAGTACTAACGAATCCAGGGTAAGAACGTCACCCGGCGGACATGAGCGAGTGCGTGTTACATCACCGTCCCCCGTGCCAGAGACCCCCACACCGCCGTGTTTCGATTTCCCAAAGACCCGGTCCCAAAACCCGAGCTTGCGCTCCCACTCCTCGGCCCAGAAGCCAGCGCCCGTCAAGGGCGTATCGCCAATGCGTCCGACGAGCTTGTTGGTCTTACCGCCGGTCGAGGTGACGACGGCGATACACCCCCGGATGTCGAGCGCGACGGCGCCGACGGTGCCCATGGGCATCACATCCATCAGTTCAGACTTGGAGTCCACCGCTGTGTCATCAGATGTGATCGAGGCGGTATCGGGGAGGCCGAGTCCGATGCGGTGTTCGCGCCAACGCCGGGCGGTCCAAAAGTAGGCAGGGTCGACGGTTTGGACGCCACCATGTTTTGCGCCGATTGACTCAGCGGTGTCACCGGTGAGCATGGCATGGGGGACGCGTTCGGGTGCGAGGTAGAGCGCGCGGACGAGGTGGGAGGGGTTCTTGGTACGTGTGAGGAGGGCTGCGGAGACGCCCCGACGGGTGGACGGCATCGCGGGGTGGGCAGCAGGGGGTTTGGAGAGCATGATAGACGCTTCGAGTTCGTTCTGTGGTGCGGGTGAGCGGTGTTTGTGGGAGGAGGTGCAAAGGGACCTTTCCGGCGGCATTGAAAACGGAGCCTTTGCCTGCGTTGAAGAGCGGGCAGTCTGTTGACCGATCAGCTGTTGACAAGTCTGCAAGATCTAGTGACGGACCCGCGAGAACGGTGCCGGCGGGGATGGCAGCGTCCATGGCTTCACCTCCGAGCTTGAGAACTCTGTAGCCAGCCTTGAGGGCTTGGGTCAGCGCAGTTCTGTACTCGGTACGTTGTTCAGGCGTCGAGTTCGAACGATTGACGGTGTCTACACCGCCGTGGATGGCGAGAACAAAGGTTGGTTCAGCATCTGCAAAGAGAAAGGTCATGATGACAAGGAAAATGGACAACAATGCCTTTACATTGTGAATAACAGAGTGACTGGGGTCCTTGACATTATTGTACGACGACGACGACGACGACGACGACGCCATGAAACTGACATACCCACCCATCTCTGGATCGACCTTCTCAGACGCTGCTCTGGCATTCAAAATCGCCCGCCATACACCCTGCTCTGCTTGCGATACATGTCTCGGTCTCCGCCCTGCTCACGACGTCCAAGTCGTCCTCAGCAATGACGACAGCCGCAAGTCATCTCTTGGTGTGTTGGATCAGTATGGCTCCGATGTGGAGGACGAGCCTGCGTACCTGTGCACCTGCATATGTGGACACGAGGTGGCAGACCACGGCGCAGACCAAAGCGTTATCGGAAGAGACGAGTTCTCTCGAAGAGGCCGTCTGGCTGTTCACCTCGACGGGATACTTCAGGCAAGTCCACGCAGTCAGTTATTTGGCCCACGAGCGATTAATGCTTCCAATTCCCCGTTCTCAGGTTGGCAGTCATCTTACCCGTTTGGTTGATATTAACGGACAGACTGTGCACCTTTGCAGGAAATGGACAAGTTACTGGACTTTAACTACTCGGACGACGCTATCTTTTCTCTGAGGCAACAAATGAAGCTGCCAGTATCGCTCATCGCCATGCATTCTCCCTCTGTCGGTAAGATATGGCTATGTTCGTTCATCAATTACAATTTTCAATTTTCCGTAGAACACGCGTCACCGCGCGAGAGAGTTCGTTCGCCTGGATCCTCTGTCCTGAGTGATGGTGACGGGCCCCCCACCAAGAGACGTCGATTATCCCTATCGTCACTCAGCGATGATGATGAAGAGGAAGAGGAGGAACCCCTTGCCGCCCAGGTATCCCAACCACAACCATCAGATACACCAGCCCGGAAATCACACAAGAGGACAGGGAAGAAATTATTTAGTATGAAATCTATGCCACAGACCGCTCCAAAGACCAACAAGCAGCTCGAGGTGAATGGGGTGAACGGGTATGTTCCAGACGCAAAGGTGAAAGTGGAAGAGAAGATGGATGAATCTCAATTGACAAGGCTTGCTACCGGTGTCACCGTGGATGCAGGTCCATCATCCACGACGCATGTGAGTTTTGGCTGAACCGTCCGTACTTCATGGATCTCTGACGTAAACACCTTTTCAGCCACCTCCAAAAGCCGAGAAAGCAGCCTTCGTCGAGCTTCGCAAGGGCATCATCCAGGTGACTGCAGTCGAGAATGACGGAACACCCCGTTCACTCGTAATTCTGACTGGCTTGAAAACGCTCTTTCGCACACAATTGCCGATGATGCCTCGGGAATATATCGCTCGTCTGGTGTACGACAGTAACTCCAAGTCACTTGCAATCATCAAACGAGGATACAAGGTTGTAGGAGGCATATGCTACCGCCCGTTCCCCCATCGTGGTTTTGCAGAGATTGTCTTTTTTGCCACGGCTTCCGTCGACCAAGTCAAGGTATTCTTCTCTTTTTGCTGTTACGCTCGTGCCTTGATGTGTCTCAGGGTTATGGGGGCATGCTCATGGACCACTTCAAAGCCCATATACGCAAGGCATATCCAAACGTGATGCACTTCCTCACCTATGCAGACAACTTTGCTGTGATATTCTTCAAGAAGCAAGGTTTCTCGAAAGATATCACCTTGCATCGATCAGTATGGGCAGGGTACATCAAGGATTACGAAGGTGGCACGATAATGCAATGTACCATGCTACGCAAAGTCGATTACCTTGACAAGGCGAACATTATTGCACAGCAGCGAGAAGCGATCATAGCAAAGATTAGAGAAAAATCTAGGTCCCATATCGTATACCAGGGTTTAGACCTATTCCACGAGGGTGCACCGGAAGGTATCACAGTTGACCCCAAGGATGTACCGGGTCTACGTACGCTCATCTCTTGAACGAGGCATGGGTTGATATTCTTACAATGTATGCACAGGGGAGAGTGGCTGGACACCTGGAATGGCCACGATGTGAGGACTGACCCTTGGATCTTTGCCGTTACTGATTTGATCATATCAGTTCTCGTTCGACACCGCAAAGCGCCGAGCATAACTTCATGAGTCGCCTACTTGGGGAAATGAAGGCTCAAGCAACAGCATGGCCGTTCTTGAACCCAGTCAACGCAGAGGAAGTGGTTGATTACTATGAGGTCATCAAGCGGCCCATGGGTCAGTCCCCTTCGAACTTCTCTCAAACGCACCTGACCGTCTTCTTTAGACTTGAGCACCATGGAACACAAGCTGAACACGAACCAATACACGAACCTCAAGATCTTTTTGGACGACGCGCAGCTCATATTCGATAATTGTCGAATGTACAACCCAGAGGGGTCGGTCTATGTCAAGCATGCGGCCAAGTTGGAGAAGGTGATGAAGGATCTCGTTGCCAACCATACGAAAAAGCTGGGCTGAATAGTATGTACGTCGGGATTGTCGTACACGGTCGGACTGTTCCAGGAAGCTGGTCCAAGTTCTACGGTCCGAAGGTGATTCCTCGATTTTGGGCTTATTGTCTTGCCGAGTTGAGTGACGACTGGTGGCTCCTGTGATTGGGCTAGCCTGGTTGTTACCAGTTCCTTTCGTCGTCTGTCTATAATGGTACTTACTGATCGGTATTGGCGATATTTGGGAATACAGGACGTAATGGATGTGTTGGTAGACACTTTGTTCACCTATCCGGGAAGGCTGCGAAAGCATGCATTGATATTCAGCATTCTTCGTGTACTCAAGAATCATACAGAGGCAAAACATATACAATTGTGATTTGGGAAGCTGGTGGTACATTTGCAAAAACCATATCGGAAAAACCAACATTATGTACATGGCGGTCCAAGCCGGAACCTCTTGAGCAGACATTTCCTCTCCGTCACCTGCCAAGGAGTCGAACGACCTGTGTAAGCTGACCCACATCTTCCCGGAGCTGACCCACATCTTCTCGGAGCTGACCCACATCCTCCTGCAGCCGGTACACACTGGTGTTAAGTATGACCAACAGGTCTTGGACCAGTGTGGCCTCATTGAGGTCAGCATCGTCCTCTTCGGTACGAGCAGCCTGAGCTTCATCTGACGACCTCTTCTTTCTCAGCTCTCTTAGACGTTCGAACTCTGCGCCATGCGTTAGTAGTGGGTTCTGGAGCGCAAGAGATATAGTATACCGAACACGACAGGCATTATGCTTTGGAGGTGTACAAGTGTAAAATGGGGAGCAGCGAAGTGGAAGCGCGGTGCGGCACTGAGGGGGGACGACCCACGGCATGGCCTTTTAAGTCTGTAGCAGTGGAAAGCGGAATTTGGGAGGTGTCAAGCAGCAACCGAACAGCGGCAAGTAGGGAAACCGAGTACCGAGATATTGGGCGCGAGGTGTGACCGAACAGAAGCACCCACTGGTATTAATCACCTAGCAAGGTTCAGAACCCCTGTAAAAACGGCAAGGATAACGAAGGATGACGGAGCAGGAAGTATTAACTTGCCAGTTAACATCATGCTTTCGAAGGAGGAGTAAGCGAGGAGGAATGCCGTACAGGTCGCTGACAACGTGTTGCTAATCTGTGATTGAACTTTGTCGGGGGTGAAGTGATCCAACCACGGCTATACGCCCAGAGCCAATCCACGCACCGCCGATAGAAGGGTCCAACCAACTGGTATTAGCGAAAAAGTGATCATCACGAAGTCATCAAGCGATTCATGGTCTGCCATCCCGTTCAAGGCAGATGGCCATGGCGACAAGTCAACCAATGATCGTCCAAGATTCCATCTCGTGGGGCGATGAGATATTCCTAGTGACGATTACTTAGATAGCGGTCATTCATAACGGGAAACCAGTTGCATCGTAGAACTTGGGGTCTTGGGGAGCAATCAAGGACATGTTCTCCCAAATAGTCAGGCCATCCAGGCGTAGAAAAAGCCAGTGACTTACTACAGCGATTACGGGTTTCGGCTGCCCAATAGAACGCATCTCCCTCGTCATATGGTTGCATTAGTTCTCAGTCATTGTATGGTATGCATTTTCCATAGCAAGCGTCCGGTCCCTGCCTCTCTTCACGACTTCCCATTCTATCCGAAGAAACACCCATATCCATCTTCGCAGCACCTCTGCTATCTCGAGCCAGAAGATAAGTGCCGTCCCTTCTGATTTCGAATAGAGATGGCTCGACAGTTTGATCGACCACGTCATTCGAAGGATGAAGTTCAGGAAGACAACCATCGGGTATACCAAAAGAGGATAGAGGAGTACCGCTCGCAACCCAGACGGATACGAGGTGTGGCGGTACCCTGTAGTGTCGAATGACGTGGCATCATACGACGGTGCACCATTTGACGCTGGTGAAGAAAACACAGGAGATTTTAGTGATTCCTCTTGCGGCCTGGTGGAACCAAAGGCCACGAGGTCAAGTCCCCAATCGTTGGTCAAGTCCCACCAAAACGAATACGATGAGTTGATAATAACGGACATTAACCTGATCGAACGCGACTAAAGTCAAGAACCACGGAGGATCCAGAGAAAACGACATACCAAAGACGAAAGAGCGGGTGTTCGCCATGCCATCCCTGTTTTGCAGCAGCATTTCCATGGGTTTGTATTACGTCTGAGATGACGATTCTTTGAGCAGCAGAAAGGAAGATCACGGGAAAGGACGAGGCATATTTGATCGCGTTGAAGAGAGGACGGCGACTCGAGTTGGTCGGAGACCTGTACTCGATAAGACATTGGCGTAAACGAATGAGGTAAGGCAGACTGCAATAATGTCAACATCAAACTGCTCAAACTGTAAGCGGCATCCCACCTCATGAGGCTCGGTAGTACCCACTGGTACCAGCCATCTTGTGATGGAAGCCGTAACAAGCTACCTCCGGGAAGGAGCATCCACAACGACAACGACATATCACCAAGGACTTTGGCAAATGACGTTAGAACGTCAGCAAACATGATGTCCGAGAAATATATCGAAGTACGAGAAGGTGGCCAAAGACATCTCGCAGCTGTACTAGAGGATGATATCAGAAACGAGACATCGCGAATACGGCCAGATCACACACAAGAGAAACCAGTCACGTTCGCGCTTGTGAAGGATGTCATACGGGCACACGAGCGCGATCACAACACCGAGAGCGCATACTGCGGGGATGTATCTGAACACATCAACTAGGGTAGGATCTGACTGTGATGCTGCTCTGAAGATAAGCCAGGCAATGAGACACCAGGCCGCATACTGCAAAAACATCCGGTAGAGCGGGGTATGAAAAGAGCGGGTGGGTAAGCGTCCAGCGGACCAGAGAGGGAGGTAGTGGCTGTTCGCGTGAAGCTCCAACACTGTGGTTCCATCGATACCTAGCAGCTGCAATCCATGGAGATTTGTTGCCCATCCTAATATCCCCAAACCGACGAGGGACAAGACACGGAATGGGAGGGGAAACGCAGCCGCGAGTGGGGCTTCGCTGATGGTGGGCATCGTTCGCGAGCTTGTTGCATTCAATACGAGCGTGCAGACAGACAAGGGCGGGAAATTTTAGGACGAGTAATAATAATATAAACCAGGACAAGGCACTGCGACCTCGGCACAGCATAATTCATCACGTGGCCATAATCTGTGTGGAGTTACTAGTAGCAACGGGACTTGGGTCATCCGTTCCAAGCTTTTGGTCAAGCAGATTGCGGCTCCAATGTCATTGTGCAAGACATGTGAGTGATCATACCGAAGAAGTTCTGAAACCTGACATTGTTATGTGAAACAAGTGGTAGACACACACTGCATACACTCAACAGATAGCAGTATATTCAAACACAAAAACATTGGAACCAACGAATCTTTGAACGAAAAGAAAAGACATCTACGTAGTCGAACAACAGGCTCAGATTCCAATATGGACAAAGACGATCCGTTTCTCTAACGATACCTCGTCGGCGGTCTCCAATGCCGCAGCGTTCAGCGCAGCAGCCGCGTGCTCGAAACCGACATCCGGTTGTTTGAACATCTCCTTGTAGAACCGTGTCACCACCTGGTGTGCGACCGCATCGTCCACGCGCCACAGCGTCCCAATCACCCCGTTGAATCCCGCAAATTGCATCCCAGCTGCGAGATGGAGCACCTCGTCCGGTGTCGACGCGTCCCCAACTGCCGTATGGCACGCAGACAGGAACGCAAACTCGGAGTTGGTGTAGCGCTCCTGGATGATACGCATCAAGGTGAGTGTCCCGTCTCTCATCGCAAACCACGACTCGAAAGGTTTATTCGCGTGCTGTGCGCCATGACAGGCAATATGCACCCAACGGTGGTCTCTGAATGCTTGTATGGCGCCATCGATGGTCGCCTCACTGCCGGTGACGGTCTCGAATGTCACATTCGGGGGCATATTTGTCTCGTTGTGGATCCTGCGTATTTCATGTTCCACCTCGACTAGCTCGCTGAGCTTGACGTCTGCACTCGGCCGTGCCTGTCCGACGGCCGCAAACGAAATGACGCTCGCCATTCCAGAAGCGCGGCGGGTTTCTCTCTGAGAACGGACATGTTCTCGGGTACGGATAAGAGCAGATAGCGAAGGGGCGTATGAAGAGACATAGATATCCATGAGACTCTTTTTCCCCTTCCGGTAAGGACCCGCTGCATGGAACGGGAGAAGCGTGAATTTCGATGTTGGGCACCACCAGATGCGTGAACCGGGAGGCAGTTGGACATCATCTTGCAGAGTGGAAGCAATTGGTTCAACCACAGATGACCATAAGTCGCGCAGCATTTCCTTCACGTAGGACTCTCTATGTTCTCCATACGCATGTGAGTCCCGGGTCAGCTCCGATAATTGAGAACAGAGCTGCTCGACATCACTGAACGAACAGGGAAGGGGTATGTGAACAGGCCGTCCAGTGTTTAAAATAATAAGGGCGTCGCAAGTGTATTTGCTTGCATTCACGATGATGACAGGTCCACCTTCTGCAGCATGTCGGAGATCCTCGAAACATGGGGGTAAGAGGAAGCCTGAGAATCCATTGAGACGGCGAATCTCGTTCACCACCGACTGCCATTCTTCCTGCGCCCGCCAGTATGGTCCTATGTCCTCGCCTCCGCTTTGTTGAGCATGTTTCCTGAGGTCTTCACTCAATTGCTCAAATTTTCTTCCAAGACTGTGTTCTCGATTACCCTGACTTGCTAGGTTGGCCACCATATCATTATCGAAGCGGGCGAGTTGACTCCACAGAATTCCTCGACCTTGCTCCAGAAGTTCAACAGCAATCTGGAAGTTTCCATGCCTGATAGCACATGAAAATGCATCATTGGACAAATGAGCAACCCTTGCTTGCATTGTCTCATGCCTTGAGTCTAGTGTAGAGTTGAACAATATGAAGTGATCCAATGTATTGAGTGATGTTTGATAGGCCTCCAAGGCTGAGGGGTGGTTATACTTTTCAGCATTATTGATCCAATCCTGGGTTGCATTCCACAATTCCAGTGAAACTACTGCACCAGACTCCTTCAATAGTCTATAGGTTTCAAAAGCCTTATTTGATGAAGGAAGTGGATGATCAAGAGAGTGAGACTCTTTGGAAGAGTTGGACAACAGAAGAGTTGTTTTAGCTAATTGAGCAACAATGAATGCATAGCGAGGATGTTGGACTAGACAAGTTTTTAATGCTTTCTGGAACAAATTGTTTGCCATAGTTAGATCAGATTGGCTTTTTAGTCTGTCAAAACGATCCCAGAAGGAGAATGCAAGGTTTCGAAGAGCAATCCCATGACTTCTATGGCCTTGTGGCCTGAAGGTAAGATATTTCTCTTGAAGCTCAATGGTTTTATCAAGATCAGCCATTTGACCTAGCTTTCTAAAACGTGCACTTAAAGATGATGCAAGATTGCTAAGAGCCCTAGCATGGCTTGAGTGACCTTCTGGGCAAAGATCAAGCTTTTTCTCTTCCATTGTAATAGCCCTGTTTAGGTCCTTTATATCCTTTTTTATATTGTATTGCCTCCATAGAGAGAGTGCAAGCTCTCCAAGAGCTCTTGTATGGTCTGAATGACCAGGTGGAGATAATTCAAGCCACTTCTCTTGCATAGCTATTAGCCTGCTTAGGTCTTTATTATTTTTTTGGATGTCATAATGTAGACCTAAGACTATAGCCAAATCTCCAAGAGCATCCACATGATTTGGATGTCCCAATGGACAAAGATCAAGTCCTCTTTGGTTGATCTCAATAGACCTGTTAAGATCTGAAACATTTCCTCCTTGTTTGTAACAGAAAGAATATGCAGTTCCTAGAGATCGAAGTGAATTGAGGTGATGTTCATGGCCCAAAGGACAAAGGTCTAATATTGCTAGACTTGCTTCAACATATGTGAAAGCACAAGCCATATTTCTTGACTCTCCAACAAAGTGATATAGACTCCTTTGATATTGACAGAGGGCTGGAAGACAATCATGCCCATTTGGTATATCCTAAACAAGTATTCAATGTTGCATTGTAAGCTACATTCCAATAAGATCTTACCAGTGTATTACAGCTCCAGCATGTCATGCTCAGGTCACCAGAAAGTCCAGGAACATCACCTAATATATCATTAGCACACAAATACTATAAAATAAATAAAAGTGCTGCTTACACTGCCATGTTTTGCTGGACAACACACTAGCAACATCTGTGACTATTTGATCACCCAGTGGTTTTTTTTCCCATTCAAGGCCAAGCTGTTCTGGAAGTATGCATACAGTCATCCCAATAGTGCTAAAGGGAGATGCAGTGCTGAAAAAAGGGGTTGGTGGAGGATACAAGGTGTGTGATACACTTACAAGAGAAAGGGATGGTTCCATGAGACTGTGAGGCCATCCTCTGAAAGGTCCCCTGAACAAGTTACCTTTGACACATGATTCACACAAACAGTAACACGAGTGTCTTGTTCAGGAAGTTGGGACAAGACAGTCAGTGAACCCACTACATAGAACAGTGAGCATACAAGTCCAAGCAATTCAATAGGAACAGACCTGTGACTTGGAAAGTAATATCTTCTGATTTCTTTTGACTCATTGAGGGTGGAAATAATAGACAGAGGTAATGGCAGAGAGAAATGGGAAGTAGAAAGAGTCGAGGTGATGAGATGATGAACACAGATGGCAAAAGGGAAAGTAAACCAGTAAAGCAGATCACAAGATAGTGAGATGTAGGGCTAGAATGTCGAGATTGTTGATGCAGAGTTGGCGATTTGGTCAACAGGTACGCAAAGTAACTGGGCCGAGTAAGGGGGCGAGAAAAGGCGAAAGTGAGGACAAGGAAGTGGGCAAAGAGGCAGGATTGTTAGGCGGTAGGTGATACGGCGGTGGCAGACTGTTTTTGATTGGGCAGTTATTGTTGGCAAGACAGAGGAAATGGGCGGAAGGCGAGGGGCAGGTGAAGGGGGAAGAGATGACGAAATCGGAGGACACAGACGAATGAACTGGTAAAGGGTTCAATAAGACATGAACGCAGACACGTTGTTTATGGAACTCACAAGCGACGGCACAGACTAAAGCAGGAGAGGTGTATGGACAGAAATTGGATACAAGATTTGGAGATGAGCGGCGAGAGCAAGGCAAAGATGAGGCTGGCACTGCAGGTTGAAGAACAGATGAGAAATCGGTGCTAATGCAAACGCAACAAAACTCACGCAGGATAAAGAAGAACGGGACAGAGACCAGAACAGGCGTACAAGCAGAGAACGACAAGCAGTATATGACGTATGAAGACGAGGCGGGAGGCGGGGGAATGCGATAGGGAGGAGCAGAGGGTTGGGGGAAGGAAGAGACGACCAGACGACAATAACCTAGGAAAAGAGAAATACAAAGGGCGAGACGAAGGGCCAAGTACTAGATACACGCAGAGCAAGCTTGGACGAAACGGAAGACAGGCGAAGGAGAAGGGGATAGCTGATCGATACACGATCGGCACACACAGGAGAATTTCGGCAGAAATGGGGTTAGGAACAAGTAACTTAGGACGAGTACGAGAGGTGATCGGTGAGATCGGGCAAGGGTAGAAGATGTGAGCACCTACCAGTAGACGACCGTCGAGACCGTAATCAATAAGCGCCTAGTTTGAACAGAGATTATAGCGTTTAGAGGTGATTTCGAGAAGTTGTGTGGACACGCTGATTCGTAATTGTACAGTACAGAAAGTCTGGGGACTGGTTGGCAGACCGTTGCGCTGATGGTGGAGGAGGAGTGCAATGTGGTTGCCAAGAGCAAGAGCGGTAGTAGCCCTTTTGTGGAAAAGACCGCAGCAACCTCGAGGCGGCTAATAAAAGTCAAGGCAAGCCTCCAGCGATGAATGAAAGGCTCAAATAAGCTGCAAAAGAGTAGGTTGAATGATTATATGTTTTGAAGAAACCTCTATGTCGATAGTCTCAGTGGTCTTGGTTTTGAACCAAGATATCACTACTATGTCCAACATTCCAGTCGACTACTGAAAGGTATAGTACAGACTTCCTTACTGCATGTCAAGCTCTAACCAAGGTCAACGTGAACCTGGTATCCGAAACCTCTTGTTCCTCCTCAATAATCAATTCACCACCCTTGCGTTCCCGAACATCCACAGGGACACTCCTCACCGTCCTCTGAATAAACTCGGCGTGCGCCTCAATCGCACCAAGCAGCTCGGTCCCTGACCCGTCCTCAAACGTGTAATACACCTCGACGTCGTCCGTCGCCTGCAAGCCCGCCTTCTTTCTCAGCTTTTGGACCCGGTTGATCACCTCGCGCGCGAGCCATTCACCAGTGAGCTCGGGGTGGACCTTGATGTCCAGCCTGACGACGACGTCATTGTCCGTCTGCGTCGCGTACTGGCCCTCGGACGCGGGAGGCAGCTCGAGGTAGCGCTGCACCGTTAAATCGCCCGCAACGAGCTCGATGCCATCTACGGTGAGCTTTCCAGTGTCCACGTATGCCTTGACAGCGTCGCTCGTAACCCTCGGGAGCGCATTCTTGACCCGCCCGAGGTCTTTCCGCAGTTTCCGGCCCAGGACACCCCAGTCTGCAACCGCGCGGTACCGCACACCGGACGTGGATTCATTGGAGGTGAAGACGATGTCGTGTACATTGAGTTCGGAGAGGATATATCGCTGTAGAGACGTCACGTCTGCAATGTACTGTGCGTCGGGATGGAAGACTAATAACTCCTTCAGCGGGGTCTATTCGAGGACGTGTCAGTCATCGCATGTGACGACGAACGAGAGACAGACCTTGAGGGAGAGATTGTGCTTCTCGCGAATGTTTCGAGTTATGTCAATCACCGCTTTCATCCGCTGTACCTGTCGTTCGATCTCGGAATCAAAGTATTCATCCTTCACCTCCGGGAAGCTCAGAAAGTGGATGGATCGCGTATCCTGGGCCGATGGATCTTCTGGTATGTACTCGCGCAGGGTCTGATAGAGGTTCTCCGTCAAGAATGGCGTGTATGAAGACTGGCACACGTCAGTACAACACAACTCTGTCAATCTAATGATGCTCACCATCGTACGACACAACGTGAACAGCGTTTCGAACAAGGTATTCAACGCCGTGATCGTGTCCTCGGTTCCGTCCTCGCCCTTGAGCCTCCGCCGGTTGAACCGAATATACCAATTAGTCAACTCGTCGACGAGATCCAACAAACGCGGAAGGATACTATGAAGCCTGTACGCAGCCATCTCTTCGCGGAACAACAGGATAAGGGACTGACAACGGGCGAGGATCCATCGATCCATGACGTTGTTTGAGAGCGGTGCATGCGGATCGTACTTGAATCTGATCCCGGTCGTCTTTTGGAGCAAACTCGCTTGGCCGAGGAAGAACCGGAACGAATTGAGCCAGGGAAGCATGACGCGAGAGACGACGTCGTGCACGCCTTCCTCGCGGAAACGAAGATTCTCGCCGCGCACGATCGGCGAGTTCACCAAAAACATCCTACATGTCACATCAGTCTCTGCCGCATCGCTCGAGCGTTGAAAACACGAACCTGACGGCGTCAGCGCCATACTTTTCAAACATCAGGTTCGGGTCCGGATAGTTTTTCATGCTCTTGCTCATCTTTTTCCCATCCGCAGCGAGGACGAGACCGTGGACGATCAAGTTCTTCCACGGGGCCGTGCCAAACAAGTGCGTCGACAATACGAGCAGCGTGTAGAACCACCCCCGTGTCTGGTCCATACCCTCACAAATGAAATCGCCAGGAAACGTGTTCCGGAAAAACTCTTGATTCTCAAACGGATAATGGATCTGTGCATATGGCATGCTAGGGCGGATCACTCTCTGATCGGTGGCTATCTGAGACATGCTTACCTTCCTGACTCGAACCAGCAATCAAAGACTTCCTCGACTCTTTTGAGGACGCCATTTCCTTTTCGTGAGGGAATCGTCAAATGATCTATCTTATCCCGGTGGATATCAGTGATGCCAGCTGCTCCTGTTAACCGCTCCAATTCCTCGATAGAGCCGACGGCGACAATCTGAAAATAATGTTATCCCAACGTTCGGTAAATATAGTACCGAAACAGGCCTCTTCGTAGTCATCGCTCGCCCACAGCGGCAAGGGAGTACCCCAGTAACGATTTCGCGAAATGTTCCAATCGCGTGCATTCGCAAGCCAATTCCCAAATCGATTATCCCCAACCGATTGAGGAACCCTGGGATATTTACTCGGTCAAGCCACCAGACCATTCAGGTCACTCACCATAACGTTTTCTTGTTGTTGGCAACGAGTTGGTCTTTGATGGGTTCCACTCTAACGAACCAAGAGGGTATCGCTCGATAAATGAGAGGTGTACCTGATCTACAAAACCCAGTCAGACGAGGAAAAAGAATACGCGTCAAAGGACACACCTCCAGCAGTACGGATAAGAGTGATTGACTGTAGATTGTACGATGAGACGGCCCTTGGCTTTCAAATGCTTGATAATCTCCTTGTCCGCAGCCTATACTCGCATCAGCGACGCGAAATGAACAGATGATGGACCGCCAACTAGCCTTGATGAACATGCCTTCGTAGTCTGTGACTGGCTTGACAAATCGACCGATATCGTCCAAAGGACAGGGCGGCAAATCATCTGGGGCAACGATACCATATTCCCTTGCGATGCGGTGATCGTCTTCACCAAACGCCGGTGCTTGGTGCACAATCCCAGTACCGTCTTGATCGGTGACGTACGTATCTGTAACAACAACAAACGCCCGATCTTCGTACTACGCATGGATGAGACCAAAAACAGCGATGAAACCAAATACTATCTCACCTGCTCCGTAAAGTATTGAAAGAGTGGGACATACCGCCATCCCTTGAGATCCACGCCCTTGAACGTCGCCACCTTTTTAAACTTGGCCTTTTTCGGATCCTTGTACAAGGTCCCCAACAATTTCTCGCACAGAATGTAATTCGCATCCTTGCCCTCATCGTGGATCTTGATATACGTAAACTCTGGATGGACACACAGCGCCAGATTGGAGGGCAACGTCCACGGTGTCGTCGTCCACGCCAACAACGCCGTCCCGGGATCATCCACGAGCTGGAACGCAACCGTCACCGCGGGATCGCTCACATCCCGATAATCCAGCCCCGCCTCGAAATTACTCAGCGGGGTCGTGCATCCGACCGAGTACGGCATGACGCGGGTGCCGCGGTAGACCATCCCCTTGTTCCATAGCTCTGCAAACACCCACCAGACGCTCTCCATAAACGACGGGTTCAGGGTCTTGTAGTCATTGTCGAAATCGATCCATCGGCCCATGCGCTCGACGGTCGTTCGCCACTCGGCAGAGTAGCGCATCACGATCGCACGGCACTCGGCGTTGTAATTGTCGATGCCGAGACGGAGGACATCGTCTCGCCCGGTGATGCCGAGGGTCTTGTCGATCTGGTGCTCGACGGGGAGACCGTGGGTGTCCCAGCCGAACCTGCGGGGAACGTGGTGGCCTGTGACGTGCGCGTAGCGCGTCACGATATCCTGCAGGCGGTGAGGAGGGCGTGGGGGATCGGGGAGGCAGAGCGCACCTTGATCGTGCCTGCGAGGAGGTGGCCGTAGTGCGGCAGGCCGGTTGCGAACGGGGGACCATCGAAAAAGACGTATTCTGGTTTTCCTTTGGAAAGTTGTATGCTCGTCTGGAACGCGTCGATCTCGCGCCAGTAAGCAAGGACTTTTTCTTCTTCCTTTGGAAAGTTGAACTGTTGGGATACTGAACGAATCTATCAGATGGGCCGATAGTAGGAGATTCTGGACGTACTGTCGTGCTTGGGAAACGACATGACTGAAATCCAAGTCCAAGAGGGAGTGACTCGTCGAGATCACTGATCCGCACGTGACCACTCCATTTTCCCGATTGAATTAACCCCTGAACGGGTGGTTGCCTTCCCTTTCTGGCCACTTTCATCACGCTGTCGTTACTCCACACTGGTATCGTCGCCTCCTGCTGCCTTACCCGCCCTCTGACCACCCCACAGTCGTGCTCAGCCTCGTGCTGGTATTTCGTGCGCTCATCGCACTCGTCTACGCACCGCGCATTTCCAGAATGATACACGTCAAGTGGAACCGCGACGTCCTCCACTTTCCGGTCCCGCTCGATGCACCGCTGGGTCAACTTCGCAATGAGCTGGCAGAGTATACGCAGCTCAAGCCAGGTTCGTTCAAGTTGGTGTACAAGGGCGCGGTGATGAAAGAGGACAGGACAGCGCGTGCGTGGTTCTTTCGTTTTCCTTTTCGGAGCTGACACACGGTAGTGGGATCGTATGGCGTGAAAGAAGGCGCGACGATATGGCTGATCGGAGGAGACGGTGGTGACTCCGAAAAGCAGAGTGCACGAGCGCCTGAGAGCAAGGCAAAGTCGGGGTCAAAGTCAGCTACACCGCAGACGGAGGAGGCAACAATTCAGGCAATCTGGGCAGAGCTTAATAGCGTGCGGGAAAAGGTCGTGCCAGATGTGGAGGCGTTTGTGGGTGCTCTTCGTGCGGTGTCCGAGATCGAATCCGAGACGATTCCTGCAACACCACCGACACAGATGGATCACACACGCTTGTCAGAATTATTGTTGCAGTCGTTGTTGCGGCTTGATGCGATGTATGTGCCGGGTGTGGATTGGCCCGAGGCGAGGGTGCAAAGAAAGGCAGCGGTAAGAGAGGTGCAGGGGGTACTGGATCAGTTGGATGGAGCATGGGCAACTCGATGATGGGACACGAATAGACGTTGCTTCTCCACCGTCGGTATACGGCCCCAAAACCCCTGAATTCAAAGCGAGGATGCTCGTCCACAGTACATGCTCTAAAAATACAAGAACTCGAACCAGTGACCGGCTATCACGACAGTGAAAAAAGAAGAAAAAACGACAACACGATGACCAACAACTAGACAACAGAGAATACCGTAGCGTTGGGTAAGTAGGATTCTGGAATGCACTCGAGTATGAGGGGGTATCAAAACGACCTGCGTTGGTTGTGTACGTGGTCATGGATCCCAGTGGGTGTATCCATGTGGAGGAATATTGCGGTGAAAGCAGCACCGCATAGTACACCACAGTCGCAGGATGGAGTTGCGCCTGAAAGGCAGATGCCAGTATCCGCGGTCAACTTCACCGGTTGCGAGGTGAAGAGCGTGGAGACGGTGTTCTCCTTGAAAGGGTGTCACCCGTCAGAAGCACCTGTTCAGACATGGAGCTCACTCGTGGGTTTGCCTCCCCCCTTCTCGCCACTCGATCGCACGCGTGGCCCAACCTGCCATATCAACATCGCGCTCCTCATCCATCTTCATCCATGGGTGTACCTACGGCCCGGTCAGCATACACAGAGAAAATAGTCGGGGACACTTGCAAGTAGTTCGGGATACGTTGCCCGTTCTTCCGCATTCTTGATTAGGCATAGCCGTACCCAATCGCGTGCTTCTGGCGACCACTTTCTCGCACGAGGTTTTCCGTCACCGTTTTCATTCGCATTCGGTGGGTCCTCATCGACCTCGCCAGGCATCTCACCATCATCATCATCATCGGGAAGTCCAGGTGCTTCCCCGTCTACAATGGCGCTGAGCTGTGCGAAAACATTTTCGTAAGTTTCAGGGGGGTATGGGTACCTAAGACGGACGTTATAAATGAAGCGCAGCAAGATCCAAGACACTCACTTTCCCCTAGCGATCTCGACGATCGAAAGGCCGAGTGACCACACATCCGCACTGACGGTATACGAGTTAAACGCATCGTCTACGTTTGACGACGGTGACGACCCCTTGATCCGTTCGGGCTATGAATGAGATCATAGCAACAACCAATAATAATAATGATATGTCAATAATGACGACATCTACAGCAAGTATGACTCACAGCCATGTAACTCTGACAGCCGACGTTGGTTCGTGCTATGCTTTTCTCGAGTTGGCCACTGACGCCAAAATCACACAGCTTTATTTGGCCCTTGCGATTAACGAGCACGTTGGTGGGTTTTACGTCGCGGTGCATGACAGCCAAGCTGTCTTTGAGAAAAGCAAGACCTTTGGTCATGGAAGACGCGATGCGTCCGAGATGTTCCTCTGCCAGGGGAGCGGGGCTAGAAGTCCAGGCGGAACCAGGGCGGGATGAAATACTAGGGGGGAGGGAGACATTCCCGTTTGGGAAACAACAAAGGGAGGCAAGGGAACCGCCATCCATGTACTCCATGCAATAGTAGACGCATGATTCTACAAAAAAAGCACCATAAAACTCAACAATGTAGGGACTTATGGCACGGTGGAGAACGTCAAGCTCCATAAGGATGCCATTGAGCCTAGTGGAGTCGAGTTCTAAGCGAATTTCCTAAAAGTGGCGCGCAGTGAGCAACCAGATGACGTGTAGGAGATGGAGATACCTTCATGGCGAGCGCAACGTTTGTTGGCTTATGAAGAACCTTTTTGACTGTTCCATAGTTGCCTCGGCCAAGCTCATGTTCGAGGGTGAGCTGGTCCATGTTTATTGCAAATGAAGAGCCATTCGAGAAATCGACACCAGAGGCATGAATGACGGCCTTTCCGGCGAAATTGAGGCGACCGGATGGATCGCTAGGCAAGATTGAGAAGAATATGGACGGCGGAGAAAGAGGACATACACGATTTTGTTAAAGTTTGCAAAGGGGGTATCAAAGGTGGAGGGTGCACGACGACCAACATCGGCCAGGGAGGGTCTGCCTGCGCCAAGACCGGCATTTGCTGCGCCGATGGCGGCGTCTGGGTTTATATCGGACAATTTGAAGCCGGGCTTGTTTCGTCTGGGCGGTGGTGTGCTTCTGGGGGACTGGAAAGCGTTGTGTTGGAAAACAAAAGGGCGCTGTACGTCGTCCATGTCTCGGCGTTGGGCCGGTGTGTCGTTGGGGGTGGGAGAGACGGATGTTCCGCGGTTGAGCATCTGTGGGCAGAGAGAGAGAGGTGAAGGCGACGAAGTGGAGAAGAGAGAGACACACGGCCATCATCTTTGCCTGGAGAGAGGGCGGAATGGGCGCGTTGCCGGGTCTGTTTGAGAGCATGCCACTGAGCGTGTTCTTCGGTACAGGGCCATGCTGGGTAGTTGGTTGTGTACGGTTCTGCTGTCTCTGGCTGGTGAGGGTCAGTCTCTGTTGGTGGAGCATGTCCTGGTCAGAAAGAGGGTCGCGGTCGTGTTGCATGTTGTGGAGAGAAGGTGATAATCGGGATTACCATATATACTCTTGTGTCGGTCACATGTCACGCCTTGCAGAGAGCGTCTTCATGCTCTCGAAATGATCCGTCCGGGAGAGATCGACGATCCGAATACAATTCGAGATGACATCATATAGGCGGATATCAACACCACCCTGCCAACTTGTCTTTCCGCGGACAATTTATCCTGCGCAAGAAAGACGCCCGCGCCGTGTACCCGGTCTCAACCTGCCCTACACCGGAACGACAGGTACCACACCAAACTTTTTTTCACTCTAACCCCGGGTTTGACAGCATTCCGATATCCACCTGTGACTGACCATGGCCATTGCCAAGTGACGTCAAATTCATCCCCCGCATGAAGCGGAGATCCAATCATAACACCGCGCATACCGATTGTCACGTCGGTCTTGGTTTGATACAAACTCCGATCGCAAGATAAGCATAGCCCATCTCATTACCGCTGCAAAAACATACATCCCAGGGTGCTAATACGGACGCGGAACATTCACGTACTCATCCCCCCAACACCCCCACCCACTCCAAACAACCCAAACCACCAGAAAATGCAGCCCTGTCGCATACCCCACAAACGCAAGTCGTGCGCGCCGATGTCCGAGCACTGCCCGTGTGAACATGAGCAATGCTCGTTCCGGGAGTGGCAGTGACGTATACGCCTGTGTCGCTTCCTGTTCTGCCGTCAAAAACATGTGCTCGAGCACGTGAGAACACCTACCCGTCCTCGAAAGGCCTCAAAGGGGTTTATCGTCTCCTCGTACCGCTGTCGCCACCTTCCTAGCTCCACTTCATCTTCCGCACCCTCCCATGTACCTCTCTTGCTCACCCGTTGCGCTTTCGATGCCCCAGGAAGCGGATCCAGCTGGGACACCGACGACGATTCCCGGTAACTCTGCATATACCGTACCTTTTCATACAACTTGAGATTGTCCGATTGCAATGACTTGATCTCGGACCGCAACTCTGAAATCGTATGAAACTGGCGTCGGAGTTCCTGTCGGTGGTGGTGAGTGCGATGATTCAACTCACACATGACACCCGTACCTCTTCCAATTCGGCGTTCCGGGCTCTGAACCGGTCTCGTTGACTCGTTACAATCGGCAAAATCGAGGTGTCCGCAGATGACGTAAACGGAATCGGTGTGCTCCGTGTCGTACTGCTCGACTCCCCCTTCTTGTTCCTTGCACTATCCAATCCAAGGTCTAGTCCGAGACTCGCCAATGTATCGTCGATCCCTGCGCTGCTTGCGTTGGCGCTCGCGGATCGGTTGTCGAGCGCGAGAAGATCAGTCTCTAACTTCTCGTTGAGAGATCGTTGTTTGGAAAGTTCGATCCGTGCCGTGTCGAGCTCAGACTGTGTGGACTTGAGCGACTCCTCGAGAGATGTGTGCAGAATCTGACAGGGCGCATGAGGACGTGTATTGTAACCGGAACCAGGTGCTTACCCGGAATCGTGTGAGCTCTTCAAGAATACGCTTGTTTTTGCTCGCAAGCAGTACTTCGAGACTCTTTCCATGCTGTGCGTTTGCCTTGTCGGCATTTGGATCAGGGAGATGGATGCCATCCGACTCGTGAGAGGACCAGTCGTCACCATCCCCATCCGAGCTATCATCGTCAAGGCCGCCGAACTCGACGTACTGTTTTGTAGATTAAGATCGAGGTCGGTTGACCAGACAGAAACGGACCTTCATGATCTCGAGTTCCCGCTTGATCTCATCGTAATCAGCATACGTCGCCATCTTCTGCCTGAGCGTGACCACTTCCACTTGCAGCTCTTCCATTTCCCTCGCTTCTCGCTTCACACCTTCTTCGTCCAGCCTTGCGAGCTGTGTCTGCACGACCGAGAGTTGCGATTGGCTGCTAAGAAGCTGGGAAGTCAGATCTGCATTGGTTGACTCGAGCGTCGAGAGATGCAATCGGAGACTAGTTATCCTGCATACCAGTTGAATCCCAATGACGATGACATGCAACGGTAAACGTACAACTCTGTGTTCCCGCTCTCGGCTCTGAGAGATTCAATCTCGGCTCTCAATTCCTCCTGTCAGGTTACGATGAGAACGCGAACACCGAAAGGGGGAGATAGACATACGTTTCTCCCCTCGACTGCTGCAACTCGACTATTGGCTCGTTCTAGATCAGCGAGAACCATGTCTGCTTCGGCCAGCCGTGCAACAAGGTCTTGGTCTGCGCGTGAGCTCACATCCAACAGACGCGCCTGATTCGTCTCGTTCGACAGCCTCAGCTCACGAAGCTGCGACTTGTACAACTTGACCTGACGCGTCAAATCCTGCTCGCTGCACCACACCATGAACAAGCAATTGAAACACACAGGAGACACTCACCGTTCTTCATAGTTGCGCATACGCTCGTCGTACGTCGCATTTAGCTCATTCTCCTTTTGCAACACCTTGTCCGCGATCAACTCGTCCATCTCGGGTTCGATCAGCACCCCGCACGCGTCAACCCTCGACAGCGGACACACCTTGCCCTCCAACGTCTCCACCCTCTTTCTCGCACCCTCCAGCGTCCCATTCTCCTTCCTCAACTCGGTATTCTCCCCCCTGAGCCTCGCCACCTCGGTCTTGAGCGCGCTCACCTCGGCTGTCAACGTTGCATTCGTCTCAGACGTGATGGTCTGCTCCACCACAGCCTCTAGGAGTGGATACGGATCTGGCGCCTCCGCCAGCACCTTGTACACATTCAAAAACGCAGACTCGGCGACCTTGGACCGCTTCGTGAGGTTGTCAATCTCCTGCTGGTACGCTATCTCGCCATGTCGGCGTCCGCATGCGACACATGAGAAACGAGACGCACCCTTGAGCAACCCCTTGAACGCATTCAGCTTATCCTCGTCCGGGATTTTTTTAAACTCTGATGTGGGGGTGAGTGCGGGAGTGATGGGGCGGGGGAGTGTACCTTTGGTGCGCTCGGCGAGGCCTTTGCGGCTGAGCACGTTCTCTTTCTGGTTCTCGACGATCTCGATGCCCTGTGCGTCGAGCGTCTTTTGGAGTTCGTGTAGGCCGATGGCTGCATGGAACAGATGGACGAGGATGTCAGCGAACGAATGGGCAGACGGACCTTTCCATGTTACGAGTGCACCAGAAAAGTTGTGCTGTTCCGTCGAGCCCATCGCGACGTCGCCCTTGGGCTTAAACGACGACGACACAATAATAATGACAACAACAACGTAGAGTCTAGCTTGTTCTCGGTGGTTTCTTGTAGGTGCGTTACTCGAGCG
>JBBPUD010000295.1:0-30399 GCA_038094475.1 Phylloporus aff. rhodophaeus
AGTTGCTACGACTCTGTGGGATGAGACCGAGTTGGGTGCGTGTCGAGGTGTTCCAGAATGTGATACTGTCTTTTGCAGAGTGTGCTATGAAGACGCCATGGCATGGCATGGCTATGCATGAGTTGGAGGTGACATCGGGAACCGACCACTCCGAGATAGTGGACACAGTGGACGCATCGATTTGCTTGATTTTATTGTCCCTGGCTTTGAAGAAGAGATGATTGCCAAACCAAAGAAGACCTCGCCATGGGTACACTCCCACTTTGATGTCGACCAGTAATCGACCATCGTTGCTGTCCCAGACTCGGACAGATCCATCAGTAGCTGTCGCAATTCGATCGCCCTGTGGAGAATATTTGGCTGCTGAAACCTCGTTGTGGTCGAGTGTCTGTATTTTCTTACGGGTTGCCATGTCCCATATGGTGGCTGTGGTACCATCTGCAGAGACCAGTCTCGTCGAATCTGTCGAGAAATCGACGTCAAAGGTGATATTCTCCCGCTCGCCCGTCTTTCCCACCAAGACTGGTTTGAAAGTCGCCGCGTCCCAAACGAATACCTCGCTTTTCCATGACCCCGCTGCGATGAATCGGCCATCTTTGGAGACAGCAACACATACAACCTTTCCTTCTACTGGCATCTTTGCTACTCGTTTACCATCTTTTACTCGCCATACTTGAACCTTTTTGTTGCCACCGCTGACGAGATACTTGCCATTTACTGTAAATGCCACGGCATATACTTCGCCATCAGGGTCAATTTCAACGGCCTGGGTATAGTCTTGTCTAACTATCAGCATCAATGAAATCCCGTCTCATCAAAACGCACCAGTCAACTGTTAGCAACAGGCAATCTAGAGAGTAGAGAAAGAAGCTGTATGTAACGTGCGTGTTATCCCTTGCCTCAAATGTGACGGCCCAACTCGTGTTTTCGGTTTGGTTGCTGTGTTCTGCACAGCGATAGTGCCTTATTTCCACTCATCACCAGTGATATTCATCTGTGAGGTGCGTACAGCAGATAATACAGGAACTGATCCCGAACAGATTTTCCAATGAGAAGACAACCCACCTGCTACGGTTTATTCGTGTCAGTACTCTCCACCGTATTTAGTGCCTGGTCAAAGTCGGCAATGATATCATTGATGTGCTCAGTGCCCACCGAGACCTTTTGCAAAAAAAAAAAAAGTCAGACCGTGTCACACAAGCAGGGAAAAAACACGCACCCGGATCAGATCAGGTGTCACCCCAGACTCGAGCTTCTCTTCATCGGACAGCTGCTCGTGCGTTGTCGTATGTGGGTGGATCACGACTGTCTTGGAGTCTCCCACGTTGGCAAGGTTGCTCGCCAATCGAAGCCCATCCACCGTCTGGCTCGCTGTCTTGTGGTCACCCTTGACTCCAAAGCTCAGCACGCCACCATATGCATTCTCGCGAAGCAATTGCTTGGCGCGCTCATGGTAGGGATGGTCCTCAAGGCCCAGGTACGATACCCATTTGACTTTGGGGTGCTTTACGAGCCACCTATATCATGGGAGCTTTAGCGGCTCGATGGAAGGCGTCCTAAGACGTACTTTGCGAGCGCAAGTGCGTTATCGCAGTGCCTTTCACCGCGGAGACTGAGTGTCTCCAGACCTTGGAGAAGGAGGAAGGCCCCAAAGGGGTTTAGTGCGGGTCCAAGATCACGCAAGAGCTCCACGCGGACTTTGACCGCGAACGCAACTGATCCAAATGTCTCACTAAAGACTAGGCCGTGATATCCCTCCGATGGTGTCGTAAACGATGGGAACTTGCCGCTACGGGTCCAGTCAAATTTGCCTGGCAGGCCCAATCGATCAAGTAGCCACGACATGAAGAGGGTGCATACCAGAATCAATAATAACACCTGCGATGGTGGTACCGTGACCACCGATCCATTTGGTAGCGCTGTGCACTGCAGAAACGTCAAGGGACCCAAAGTGGCGTTTTGATGGGCTGACTTACGGACGATATCTGCCCCAAGGGAAATCGGTCGGATGAGATATCCTCCGATCCCAAAGGTATTGTCAACAATCAACGGGATTCCATTGTCGTGGGCGATCTAACGGAACATTGCAGACCAATTATCGTGAGCTGGGACGTACGGACAATTGGCCCACCTTGGCGAGCTCTGGTATCGAGGCAACATTGTATTTCGGGTTACCGATGCTCTCTACAAAGATCGCCTTTGTCTTGTCATCGATGGCTGCAGCAAAGTCCTTGGGGTCGTCTCCGTGGACAAACTTGACACCGATGCCATACTTCTTGAACGTCACTTTAGGCAATCGTCAGCAGTGTGTCTTGGGATGGATGGACAATCCCACCTTTGAACTGGTTGTACGTCTGAGGAGCACAACATCAGAACACCTCATGTGAAACCAAACGACATCCGGTGCGTACCCCGCCGTAGAGATAAGAGCTAGAAGCATCGTTACGTGTCACGGGGTCAAGGGATGACGTCAAGGAAGAAGACTCACGTTGACACGATGTTATCGCCCACACTTGCGATCGTGGAAATAGCCAGGAACTGGGCCGACTGACCGGACGCCGTGGCGACTGCGGCTGCACCTCCCTCGAGCGCAGCGATGCGGTTCTCAAAGACATCCTGTGAAAGCAATCAGATCGCGTTACCATCAAGAAAGACGTTGCGTGGACGCACGACAGTGGGATTGCCGATACGAGAGTAGATGTGTCCAAATGTCCTGCCAGCGTGGTGAGTTATGGGAATGCGGATGATCGTCGATGTCGACGTACCTCAGACCAAAGAGATCAGCACCGTGCTAACATTGTCCATTGAGCGCATGTTCAAGACAAAAGTTCAGTATGGCTTACTGCGGAATCGTTGAAGACGAAGCTGGTCGAGGCATAGATGGGGACTGCGCGTGCCTTGGTGGTTGGGTCGGGCACCTGACCAGCATGGAGCTGCAATGTCTCGAATTCGAGCGCTCTGGCACATCAACACCAATGTTGGGGCCACTGCATCTAAGCCTGTAACGGGACTGACCTGTTGGGATCTGCCATCACGAAGGAGTGGTGGTCGTACGGGGAAGAAACCTGGAGGGTTCAGAACCTCTTCATTTATACTCCCTCGTCGTCGTTTTTGATCTTACAGATTGCATGTAATCACGCCATCAACCCCGCTTGGCTCATCCCGAAATTCCGAAATCTTATCTCATTTGAGCTTCTAATAGTACAACACTATTAACCGGATCAGCTAGTACAAATCGGCCCCTAGGACCTACGAAACGACCTTTAACGCCTGCTCTAAATCCGCAATAATATCATCAATGTGTTCGATCCCGACCGCGATCTACCGTTTTATAAGCAAACATCCTTAATGGAATCAAATGAAACACACCCGGATCAAGTCCTCCGTCACACCCGTTGCCGCCCGCTCTTCCACTGTTAGCTGCGAATGTGTCGTAGACGCTGGATGAATAACAAGTGTCTTGGCATCCCCCACGTTGGCGAGGTTGCTCGCTAGCTCAAGGCCATCGACGACGCGACTCGCAACGTTGGCGTCGCCCTTGACCCCAAAGCTCAATACACCCCCAAACGTGTTCCGTCGCAACAGCCTCTTTGCAGCCTCGTGGTACTCATGGTTGGCCAGGCCGGGGTACGATACCCAAGCAACCTTGGGATGTTTATGCAGCCATCTGCTGGTTGTGAGGGTCTGCGCTGGTAAACAAGAAAGGAGACGGACCTCGCGAGAGCAAGCGCATTGTCACAGTGTCTCTGAGCGCGCAGACTGAGGGTTTCGAGACCCTGGATAAGCAGAAACGCCCCAAAGGGATTCAACGCTGGTCCAACGTCACGCATAAATTCCATGCGGAGCTTCACCGCAAACGCCACAGGACCAAATGTCTTGCTGAACTCCAGTCCGTGGTAACCCTCTGCCGGGGATGTGAACGAGGGAAACTTGCCGCTGCGTGTCCAGTCGAATTTGCCTGTCATTGAGATGAGTGGAGCATATTAGAGCAAGGCCGCTTGCCGTACCTGAGTCGATGACGACACCAGCGATCGTAGTGCCGTGTCCCCCGATCCACTTGGTAGCGCTATGCACTACGGGGAACATCAACTCAGCCGATCACACAGAAGTGTGAATTTACAAACAAACGATATCCGCGCCCATGGAAATAGGCTGAATGAGATAGCCTCCCATACCGAATGTGTTGTCGACGATCAATGGAATGCCATTGTCATGGGCGACCTAATGCATGGTATGTTCAAGTCAGGCACACGTTATTTGCAGTCAAACACACTTTGGCAAGCTCTGGTATCGGTGCAACGTTGTACTTGGGGTTGCCAATGCTCTCAACAAAGATTGCTTTCGTCTTGTCATCAATGGCCGCGGCAAAATCCGCAGGACTGTCTCCATTGACAAACTTGACGCCAATGTTATAATGCTTGAAGGTGACTATCAAGAAAGTATTAGCATCCTGATTGACAGGAGAATCACGATCTACCTTTGAACTGGTTGTATGTCTGCAAAAACACAGATCAGCAGGCGTCATACAGGAGAATACCAACGTACGCCTCCATACAAATAAGATCTATTCGCTGGGTTGAGGGGATCAGGCAACCAAACTCCTAAATCGCTACTCACGTAGACACAATGTTGTCACCTGCCCCTGCGATCGTAGATATCGTTAAAAATTGAGCGGCTTGGCCAGAAGCGGTCGCGATAGCTGCTACTCCACCCTCGAGCGCCGCCATCCGCTTCTCAAACACATCCTGCGAAAAGACATGCATTACAAGACTGCGCAAATGGTGCTATAAAAGGCACGTACAACCGTAGGATTGCTGATGCGAGAATATGCGTACGCTGCCGTCCTGTAGAGCAGTGCCATGGTCAGGATATACGACTCCCGGTAAACTCGTGGGCGCCAGACGCACCTCAGACCGAAAATATCAGCCGCATGCTAGGTGCAAAACGAGTCAATGTCAATGTCTTTGAGTCGACCGCGACCCCAACTCACCGCAGAATCGTTAAACACGAAGCTGGTCGAGGCATAAATGGGGACTGCACGAGCGTTAGTGGCAGCGTCTGGTTCTTGTCCAGCATGGAGCTGCAGCGTCTCAAATTTTCTAGATTTACTCAGGAGATTAGTGAGACCCCTAATACTCAATAGAAGCGCACACACCTTGTAGAGTTGATCATGACGGACGGAGCGAGGGTACTAGTGAAAGAATATAAGAGGGGTCAATTAACGGATAGGGTGCAGTGGCGATGCAGCAATATGATTCAGGTCGAACTCAGGATCAATTAGTGAACCCATTTTGCAAGTTTATGGACACACGAATGGTGTCTTTCTCTCTCCCGTTCGCGGTTGGAAAGGGAAAACTCGCTTGGGACTTACTTGGCATGTCCGAGGTCTGCAAAAGCATGCGAGAAACGGTGGTAATGGCATCGTCTTCCTATGTGTGGGACCTATCTGGCAATTGGAACAATGAGACTGAGATCTAGAGCCCCATAATACGCATTCGTGTCATTTAGCCTTGACAAATATCCCCATGCGATGGCAAAACAAATGTTCCTCGTCTTCGCCCTCCAACCCCGTCAACTCTTCGCTTGCCCACCCGCCTAGTTCCTGAATCCATACGTGTGTAGGGCGGTCCAGCCTGCACCCATCAAACAACCATGCCCATATCGGCGACCAAAACGTCTGCCACCAAGCGATATCTTGCCTTGGGTTCCGAACGTGCTCGAAAAAGAGGAACTGCCCGCCTGATTTGAGCACCTCGGTCACGAGCGATCGGATGACCGCTTGCGGCGCGGGTACCGTGCAGAACGTCATCACTGATACGAGCGTGTCAACGGGCTGATAGCCACCGAGCGATGCGAGAATTGCAGCGGTATCCTCGGCGCCGCAGGAGAGGAGGACAAAGGACCCGGTTGCCTCCGTGAATCCGGCTATGCGTGCTGCGCGGCGTATCTCGTCATGCATATGGACGTTGGGTTCCAAGGCGATGTATTTGGTAACGCGGGTGGTATCGAGGTATTTTGCCGTGTGACCATGTCCTAGCAGAATGAGCAGACGAATGGTTGAGGGTATGAGGCTCACCTGCACCGATATCGAGGACGACGCCGTATGCGTTCTGGGTGATGAGAGACGTCTTTATGTGAACGTAGTTCCCGTCAATGACATTGCCAAAGACGGTATAGACATGAGAAAAAAAGAAGCGTGAGATCTTGGCTGGGTGGAAGAGAACAGACGGTGTGGCCAATATATACCAAAAGGTGGGCCAAAATGCGATCGTCAGTGAGAGGTAGAGGTCTTGAAGAAGACTGAATCGTTTGAGAATGGACATGAGGTGGGAGTGGGAATTAAAGAGATGATGCTTATTCAAGGTACGATGGGACTGACAAATCAAGAACCCATGAGCGCTTGATATGGAGGACGTGGCAGGTCTTTGTGGTGCGACGAAGGGCCTCCGTGGTCGAGGAGTAGTCTTGGGTACTAGTTAAATGGCTCACCGAGTCTATGGTATCCTAACAGGACAGCGTCCTGCAGAGATTCTGACCCCTACACAGTGGACTGGCTATGTGCTCTGGAGTAAGACTATGGGTCCGTCAATGAGCAACAAGGCGAGTCCGAGATGTCTAGACTGGCCTGGTCGTCGTCTGGCGTGTTGGCTGAATTGGCTGATGATGGTCGCTGTGTCCGCTGTGATTGATTCCCACGTCTCCTCGTCCTCCGCCATGTACAGCACCGTTTCGTTCAGAGCTGGCCCGCTGAGGACGCTTTTTGCCGCCTTTTTTGCCGCGGTTGGTCGCCTGGACAAGTCTTTGTCGCCCGCAGACACGATCAGTCGTCTACAGGCGCATTCGTTCGCAAGGTCCGATGCGATATACATTGTCCACCTCCTCCTCGCCGCCTTCTGGCTCACCATCATGGAGGTGCCCTCGTACCCGTACAAACTCGCCATTCCCATCTTGTACACGATTGCCCTCCTCATTCCGTTCACTTGCCAGTTCTTCTTTCCTGCAACGCCCATCTTTGCCTGGCTGCTCGCCTTTTACACCAACCGCTTCATACCCTCTGATCTGCGCCCTGCAGTGCATGTCGTCCTCCTGCCCACCCTCGAGTCTGTTCTCTACGGTGCCAACATCTCGGACATTCTCACTCGCTTCACCCATCCAGTTCTCGACATTATTGCGTGGCTTCCGTACGGCGTCATCCACTACACATACCCCCTTGTGCTCTCCCTCTTTCTTTGGCTCTTCCGACCTCCCCTCGCGCTCAAGACCTGGGCCAAGACCCTTGGATACATGAACCTTACCGCCGTCCTCGTCCAAATCCTCATTCCATGTGCAGCCCCCTGGTACGAAGTCATCTATGGACTCACGCCTGCAACCTACGACGTCCCCGGCTCTCCAGCTGGTCTCGCGCGTATCGATGCTCTCTTTGGCAGTGGTACCTACCAAACCACATTTTCCAACTCACCTCTCGTCTTTGGTGCATTCCCAAGCCTGCATGCGGGCTGGGCAACCCTTGGCGGGCTCTTCATCACCCACTTTTGGCACGGCACGTCAGTTTACGTGTGGACATACGTCGGCGTGCTCTACTGGAGCACCATGTACCTCACCCACCACTACCTCATCGACGTCGTTGGTGGCGCGTGCCTTGCCACCACCTTTTTCTACCTCTTCATGCCTGATGAGCTTCGCAATCCTGGTGGGCGTGGTGGGCGATCCAAGTATGAGCAATACGACCTGGAGGCTCGGAGGCCTATTGGTGACGAGTTTGCGAGCGACACGGCCGAGTCGATGGATTTGTCGGACGAGGGGGAGCAGGACCATCCTATTGTGTATCGCTCACCGAATCCGGACCATGGGCAAGGTCAGGGCGAGCCTGTCAAGTTGCACACGGTGCCAGCGACCAAAAAGTCTGGAACAGGATCTGGGCGGATGCACCGGCATACAGCCAGCATTGCTAGTCTGATTCGCGCAGACGAGCGCACCGAGGGCTGGAGTCCAGTTGGGAACAAGGGTTTCGTTTTTCCACCCGCGGGTCGGTGATGGTCTTTGTTTCGTATCTTGGTTTGTTATACCCGATCTACTGGTTCATGTGAGTCCACACATCTACGAGAAACTGCACGCCCTGCTATTTATTTACATAGATTACCTCTTCTTTTGACGTAGACGAATAATACATGCATGGTACGACTGACCTACTAATCACTGAGAGAGTATCCCAAGTCGCCCTGGACGTTGTCTTGCATCCTTGTGAGCGTGTCGAGCATGTGTTGGCCTGCCTCGTCGAGGGTATCCCGGAACTGCTGCTCTCTCATCCAATCTAGTCCATGCTGGAGCACATTCCGCGCCCGCACGGACCCACCCCGGGTATCGCCTATGGAGGCATGTAGCGTTGCCCGTCGTTGCTTGGCGTCGTATGTCGCACAGTGCAGAATATTAGAGTTGTAAAACACGGTCTCGCCAGCTGAAAGTCCGTCAGAGGTGACCGCACGGGTGAGGGGGCAACTTGCGTTGGAGTATCAGACGGATGGCACCAGGCATAGCGAACGGATCTTGTGGTGGGTCCAGCGTACTCGAATGTGCGCGCTGTGCCTCCGTTCTCGGTCTTCGGTGCGATCCTGGAACGAGGTATAGACAAGCATCCTCGTACAGCGCACTGCAGGGTCATTCTAGTAGCTGGCATCGTACATACCTCGTTCACTCACGTGTTCCATTGCACCTGGGGGTGGTCAGAAGGTAGTGAGCAGGGTGCAAGTACCGTACCCCATGCGACCACGCCGCGAGCGCCCGCTCCTCCTCCTCCGCGCTCGCATCCTCACGCACGTCGTCCCGGTGCCACCTCAGCGCAAAATCACTCTCTAGCGGGTTGATCAGTAAATTGAAGAGTTCTGCGCGGGTCAGGTCAGGGCACGCACGACGGATGGCACACGGGACGCACCCATCTGGAGCGCACCTGGATCGCAACCCAGCAGCGTCATCGCGGCGGATCGCACGGGCGCGGAGGTGTACCACTGGGCGAACACGGGTTCGCCGAGTGCGGGGTGCATGACATGTTGCACGCCCCATGCGTCGGGACCGTCGTCGAAGGGAGGAAACTGTTTACCGACAGTGCGACGGTGCGGCCAGGTGCCCGTGCGCGCTCGGACGGTGACGCGGTCTGCAGCGGCGCGTAGTTTGGGGAGGAGGGCGGGCGAGACGAGCGAGGGGACAAGGACGTATCCTTGGTCATCGTACGTTGCTTTGATCATGTTGGATGACTCCGTCAATTAGCAACTTGTAAGTTGGACTGGATCACCATCACTGCACAATTATCCACTATGATATAGTAACTCCTCAATGAACCAGGACTCGCCGCTGCATCCTCCAATTTCGTCAACCAACACCCAACGGGACCGCAATGCAAACGTTTAGCAACACTGAACGAACAAGTTAGTGATTTATAGACACGTTCGAACCTCTACTTACTGCCTCCAGTAGTTACCGACGAAGAATTCCTGCAATAGGATCAGGAATGTCGACAATTGTATCACCAAGGGCAGTAAGGTCAATGCTACCGTCGATATGAGCAGTAGCAGCCCCAAGATCCACGTTGGCTCCGCCGTCGCGCTTGCCTACGACGTCCATGTTGGGTCTGGGCAGAGCGGCTGCAATTGCAACCATGCCAATGCAGGTGAGCACGAGTCTCTTGTTGAACATAACTTCAAGGGCATGGCAAAGTCGTGAAGGATTTTCAGTCACTTTTATATACTGAGCAGGTGAAGCGATTTTGTCACCCCACATGCTCAAGGAATTTTTTTGACAATGATATTACGACGGGACTTTATCTTTTAAAGGTATGGTAATAGGTGCGCTGAGTCCAGTAGCGTCGGAGCCTTTAGTTCTGTTGATCGTGAACACACCAAGCTCCCACTACCCAGGCATCTCCAATATGTCCTATCAGAGGCATGCCACGTTTTGGCGATGTGGAGCTTTTATCCTGTCCAAGCATTCGCGTGTTGGGGATCAAAAGGCACGATGCGTACTTAATGCAACACTGACTACACTTGTCTTCTCTGGCTTCACAGACTTCTCGTCCCCGTCTGGAAAAGGGTATATTTCGGAACATCCGCATATTCTCCGCACGCAACCGTCATTAAAATTCAACTTCCAATCGGACCTTGATCGCACTGAATTATTACCTTATCATGGTCTTCGATCCTGCTTCTCCCGAGCACTGTGGCGCCACACACATTTTCGTGGACTCCTCACAGAATATTTAGAAGACTATGTCCTATCTGTCGTTGGAGGTGACGACGCACTGTTCCTGGTGGAGATCAGGGTAAGGGTATCCAAGTCATTTGGTTATCATATCGAGCTGTGATATGGTCATGACAATTAGACTCGCCTGCCAACAGTGCTCAACATCTTTGAGACTGTCGAAAACCGAGATTCCAGGCCTTGGAACTTTCCCCCAAAAGAGTGCATTTGGCTTGCTGGTTGACTCGCTACAGGAACTGGACCATCGTCTGGCGTTGCTGCTTCCCTATCTTTCCGTGGTCGTCCTGGAGGGTTTGTGCTGGATGCTTTAGGGACACTGGTGCAGATATCGAGCTATCCGCGCGAGGATCATTCTAGCATGGTCGATACGCTCAAAGCAAGGTATTGCGGTGTCCTCATTGCGCAAGAGTCTACTCGTCAAGATGTAATTAGGGTCATGTTCACTATCCTGGGTGGCAACCACTGTTCCTTGATTTCCTTGAGGCGTGCAACTCTTGCATGCAACGTAGGTGCCATACGTCTTTCTCTTCCAGATCGTTGGTGTTTCACAGGCAAACGTAGCGGAAGCTGGACCTTGTCGGGATTGTCTTTCTGCTCGTACCCACACACCAAAGTCAGAAATGACTATTAACAGGTGGTGCGTTCTATCCTCAGAGTGCGCCGTATAGCTCTTCCAACGACAGTATACTTTTTCAGGCAAAATCTCACGCAAGAAGTGTATAAGAGATTAGCCACTTGACGATCCAGCCAGTTGAGTATTCTTTCCTCTTGTGTAAGTAGTGACTGATGCCATCATGGACTTGGCTAGACCAGACTGATCCGGATATGCAACCGAGGCCTGCAGTGACATAAGCACTTCGTTTGATCTGTTTCGCACCAAGACGTTGATTTTGCTGATGCCCGTGCTCACCACTATAATTCTGTCCCCTCTACTTGTCCTACGCATACTAGTCATACTACGAGAACCTTGGGACGTATTTCCGCCACGAAATCCCACTAAGTGGAGGGGCCCAAGAAACCCGTCAGAGGAAAAGTGCTTGATAGACAATGTTCCATTCGGTGCGTGCAAGTAAATTGTCCGTTGTATAGTATATCGTGCGCTTACCCCTCGTCAATACGTTTTCAATGTCCAAGATTTACCTCTGACTTGATATGATACCAAGGATGTCAGTGTCAACACGTTACATTCTAGCAGTGCATGAGGCTTCTTATGAGTAAGCGTATACCTCATGAATATTTTCTCGGAGCTTGACCTGTTTCTTATCACCAATTTCTGCAGTCTCGTTCTTCATCGAGTCAGCTTACAGGCCAATGCTTGGGATCATTCAATTAGCACGAATTTTGCATGTACTCTTCAGTCACAAATTCTAACCAAGCTACTGATCCCATCCTCCTTCTCGAACAGTACAACATCAAAATTCTTGTGCTTGAATGATTTTTCGGGGGTATCACTGGACAGAACAGGTGAATTAGCGTTATACAACAGAATGCGCTGTATAGTCACTCACATTGGTAGGATGTTCAGTCGCTGCGAGCCCCAATGGCACCGGGGAGGGAACCAACATTAAAGTTTGAGTTCCTCATCGGCAATACCGTCCCTCCGCCCAAGGGAACCGGGAAGAGAGCCAGCATTCACGTTTGAGTTCCTCATCTCGGCAATCCCTTGCCGACGCGCAAGGGAACCGGGAAGGGAGCCAGCGTTCACGTTTGAGTTCCTTATGTCGGCGATCCCATTCCTCCGCCCAAGGGCACCGGGAAGGGAACCAGGAAAGTTCACGTTTGAGTTCCTCACGTCGGCGATCCCATTCCTACGCGAAAGGGCATCAGCGATGGCACCACCATCGACAGTTGACTCGGTATTGGGCCCGTGCGGAGTGGGCATTGCAGCGACGACTGCGATCACAGTAAGGAGCGTGGGTACAAGTTTGTTGAACAACATAGTGAGCGGCGGCTTCTTGGGGAAGGACTCGTCGAAGCGGATGAAGAAATCTGGAGCTCTGATGGTTACCTTTATACAAAACCGCGGTAGCTAGGTGAAACAATTTCGTTATAGAGTCGGCATGTTCACTGGGTTCTTAACGCATTATAACGATAGGATTTTGACATTCCGTGGTGGGATTACCATGAGAAGCACATCACGTCGCTCAACATGCGTACGCTGCCAAGCGAGCTTTACGACCTACATAGCAGGATTAATGACGACAACGGCGACAACGGGGTTGTAGACACTACAAAGTTCCCAGCTAGAACAAGTTTTGGTGGGCAGGTGAAGTAATTCGTGTGTCGGGTAAGTCCACCCTCCCGCCCCGTATCTGTACCCGAGTTCAAGTACCAAGAATAGCTACCTACCTGGTACAACAATATAGCCATCGATCATGTCATACTAACAATGCAGAGCTTGCAGGCTACCGGAGGACAGGTTGATTTGTCGCATACCATCCATTTCTCTCGCTCCCGAATTGCGTCATAGATGTTTTGATTCATATATCACTTCATGTGCTTCTCTCAGGTAAAATGGTATCATATAGACTACAGAGTGCACCAGAGGAGGCATGCAAACAGCGAGACAATATAGTCACAAGGAAAAACTGAAAGAGTCTTCGAGATGTTGACATGGGAGCCTTGTGCTGAATAGCAAATTTGAACGAGCAGTTGAAAAAAAAAAAAAAGGTAAAGGTGTCGTACTACGGCCGCCTTGAAGGAACCCTGAGAATCCCGCCATTCAGAACGCCCAAATGAATCTTCTATGACGGTAAGCATAGTACGGGCTTCATTGCCGATGAGACATTGCGCTGATTCGTGTGAATCGAACTGACAGACGGATCAATTTGAATGATGCAACGTTTACAGCCAGGGGTGATCCGAAAAAGAGTCGTGTACAACATGGTGGTTCCGAGGCCCGGGAAGGGCTGGCATCGCGAGAGATATCCATGAGCCGGGATTTGTGTTGTCGAATGAGGCCGACAATGCAGCAGTTCGGAGCTAGGTGCCATGGAAGACAATGTGAAAGGGATACACGCTACACGAAACCTTCTACCCAACGGCTCAAGGGTCGGAAACTCACAGTCGAACGGAGACACGTCTAAAAGAAGTTTGAGACGCTCTTGACGTTGTAGGTATCGTCGGTGTAGGTGTCGCTAACCAAACATTAAGCTGAGACCCCTGTCACTGCTATATCGTCCAAATGTGTCAAGTCACTCAAGTGGAAGGAGATCACCGCTCAGCGTCTATGGTACCAAGTACTACAGGGCCATCATCTACCCTGTTGTCTCAAGTAAATAGTTTCATCCCTCTCGCCATAGAACGCTCAAAGCTGCCTCTTCATCACTGTAACTCCACTTGCGGTCATTCTTGACATGAGCAATTGCTTGTCGTGTGTTGAAGTGACTGAAAAGTCTAGGGGCATGTACAGTGGGATGCTTTCACGAGACAGGTTACACTAGAGAACGTGTAAGTGAAAGATCTGGACAAGTGCTGCACCAAAGAATTCTGAGTTTCAGAACTGGTTAGGGAGCATATTCTATATCATTGATCGTCAGCGACTGTTACTTGACGTTCACATTATCTCATTCAATAACCATACCAAAAGGTCAAATATGATGACTGCTCTTTGATGATACCCCTTGCCCTGCCTCACCGTGACGACGCCTTTGATAGGCGTACCAACACCTGCTTTGCAACTCGCTGCTGTCCCTCTTCCACGCTCCCATACGTCGTCGGTAAATCAAACCGTTCTTTGCCAATCACGATCCATACGCGGAACCGACCTTGGTCCTGCGTGTGATGAAATGACGGTGTAGCACGGTGATGCTGTGTACAATAATCTAGCAAAGGAGTCAACGCACGATTCGCTACGTGAAAAGGTCATACCGATCAGTCCCTTCACGTGGGACGTGGACATGGTGGCGTGACCAGCCTGGTCCCGAGAGACCGTCGTGGACGAGTTCGTAGGCGATGTCTCCTTGCTCTTTCCCTTGTCTTTGCCTTCTACAACATATTCCATATCAACACTTTCCCTCTTTGCGTCGTTCTTATTTGACTCCACGACTGCATAGATGCCCTGTGAGTTACCAAACGCTGACATGACAAAGTGCGTACCTGGCTCATTCACTGGCACTTTTATGTCTTCATTCCGACTCGAGCTCTCAGAGAAATCGGATTCCGCAGACGATACTACTTCCCCTGGCTCAAGTTCCGCAGGTTCGACCGGCCGCACAATATGCGATGGGCCGGGCGACATTACACGAGAAGGTTTGCCCTCGGAGGGTAGCATACCGACAGCGCGCGGTAGATGCGATCCACCAGGCAGACCATACGCACAGCCATCTGGGCCATTTCTCCCCGCGAATCTCGGATCTAGAACGGCAGGATACGACGACGCATACATCTGTGCATCGAATAGGGCCTCATGGTCGTACATTGCGGAATGAGCTGCACCAGATCCACCTCCACCCCCAACACCTGGCTGAGATGGATCGCACAAGTCGTCCACAGGGACACTCTGCCGCAGACCCATGTCACCCGGCCCGGAAATGCCATGCATCTGGTTGCTACTCGCGGGAGCAGACAGAAGCTGCTCTAGCAGGGTGAGCTGTTCACTTTCGCCCTGAGATGGGGCCTCTGCTCGCCGCTTTCCCTTCCTCTTTTTCTTCTTCGGCGGTCGTCCTTGTTCTGCATCCTCTGCAGACCCAGGCTGCTTTCGCTTCCGGGGCATGTCTGGGTCGTAGTTGCGCAACGTGTAGGGACTCACGTAGCCATCTGGTGGGCCTCCTCCACGGAAACGAACGAACTCTACGACACCCTGTTCGGCGGCATGACATATAACACCCACTTTGGCGTCTGCCTTGTTGCGATAGTCACTTGACACAGTGTATCGCCGAACCTGGTCAGGCGTAGGCGAGGACGACAGCCTGACAACCAGACTAGCGCCAAATGCTATAGATACCGATGGTCAGAAAATATTTCTACATGCAAGTGAAAGATGGTAACCGTCTCTCTCTTTATCGTACTCGAAATGTGGGTGAAGGTCGGTGCCGATCTTGCTGAGTTCCGACATCAACGCAGGGTATACCAAGCCACTTGAAAACGAACGCATCGTGTGCGTAATCTTGTCGTCAACGGCGGATGTGATGGATCGAATGTAGTCTCCGATGCCTTCAGACATGGCTTGCAAACAGACGGCTGCCTTGGCATCTGAACGCTTGGGAAACCTGGCATCGACAAGGGATACTTTGTACTGCCCGGGACGATCGAGCTTGAGGAGGCAACCATGCACTATGGGTAAAAGTGAGTGACAACGTGGAGGATAGGCTGAGGTACGAACAGCCTGGCGAGCCATCGGAGGTGAAGAAGAAGGACAAGACCAGTTTTCCCCCTCTAGCGTTTTGTACCATTGTGTTTAACCACCCTGGCGCGTTAATCCCCGAGGCTTCGTTGGTTTCAAAAGACTCTGGGAATGGCCTTGGAAGGGACTCGTAAAAGGATTGTAGCGTCCAAGGCAACGTTGGCACCACTGGGGTGGGTACTAAGGAAGTGGACGGAACTGGGGGGATAGGGGATGAGGGGCGTGTCTGACCATTGCCGTGCTTGATGAAATCGAGAACACCTTGAGAAACGGCTACCTTGGCACAGGCTGCCTTTGCATCCACGTAGGTGTCAAAAGTTGGATCGGAAAGGTATACACGAACAACGTGGGGGGAAAGTTGGATGCGAAGCGCACAGCCCTGTTCTGTCTCGTGTCAGTACAGCGCTGATAATCAGCGAGATCTAGACGAACTGTACACGGACTTGGGGTCAGAGAAAGGGACCCAGTGCGGGGACACGCGACCTGCACGCCACTCGAGACAACATTGCTCAATGTCATCCGCGAACGCTTCATGTGACGGACCGGGTGAAGCCATATGATTGTCTGCGCCTGAGGGGGTTCCACCGGCAAGAAACTCGAGTGCGCCCATGTCGATGGCTATCTTCGCAGCCTCTAATTTAGCCTCGTTCTTCCTTGCAAAGTTGGGCTGCGTCGTGTACGAACGTTGTGTGCCGTCGGGCTTGGTGATGGTCAGTATACATTGCTTGCCTGGGCAAGGTCAGTGGCCGTCACACAGGGCACTGCGGGCGGGCTCACTCCTTGAGCCGCTCTGCTCGATGAACTCAAACTTGAGTGCGTCCGTGTTTCGAAATGCACGCTGGCACGCCTGATGGAGCTGGGTAACTGCGTTGACGTCCACGAGCTCACTGGGGGGTGCTGGCGGTGCTGGGCGGGTGTACTGGCCCGCCAAGTAGTCGTCGAGGGCAACTGCGCCGATGTCTGATAAGCCTTTGGCGAGGCAGTCGAGTAGTTGCTGTGAGAGCATCGCAAGGAAGTTGGCAGTGGAGTCAGCCACACGCTTGAAACACCTTGTTAATACCCTAAAACGAAGCTGGTCCTTCCCTCCCACCGCCGTCAATCATGAGCGCCTATGCAAGCCCCGCCCCGTACAATCCAGTCGCCAACCATGCCCGCCAAATCGCGAGGACACCCAGTCCGTCTCCGAGCGAGATCGAGTCCCTCAAACAAAAGTCCATGTTCAATATTCGCGCCATCTTTCAAAGGGACAAGATGTTGACAAGGAAATACCTTAGTTCGTATCTATTTTCTCTCCTTTGACGCCCGTTGACCTCGTGCAGTTTATTACGCAGTCGGTCTCATCGTCATCGTCATCGGCGCCCTCTTCATCTTCTATCATAACCAAATCGTGCACGCCATTCAGCCTGCGGTCAATTGGATGCATGGGTTCGCAAACTCACCTGTATACCCTACCCATCTCACACCCCCAACAGTCTGACCGCTGGCTGGCTCATACCCATCGCCATTTTCTTCGTTATTTCTTTCCCCCCAGTTGGTGTTCCCTCCCCATTTGCTTTCACTCGCTTACCCCCTCTCATAGCTTTTTGGTCATGAAATTCTGGCTATCGTCTGTGGTTTGGTCTGGGGTATTTGGGCTGGCTTTGCAATCGTCGCTGCTGGCACATTGCTGGGCGAAATAGGTAACTTCTAGTGCGTACCCCACGTGCCCTCCTCCACGCACTCTCATCCCCTTGCAGTGCGTTCAGATACCTCTTCCAGTCACGTGCCGAAAAAGAAGAAAAGAAAAACATTCAGTATGCTTGTCTCGCCAAGATTGTACGCGAAGGTGGCTTCAAAATCGCTTTGATTGTGCGATACAGTGCAGTACCGGGTCACTGTAAGTATACTTGTTGCCTAAGTGGAAGCCCTGACGAATGATCCTTTAAGTCACGACCGCCATTTTTGCCGTCTGTGGAATGAACATATTCGTCTTCATCCTAGCCGCTATCTTGTCCATGCCTAAACAATTTATCACCGTCTACATTGGTACCTTGTTAGAAAGCAGCGCAACCGGTATGTCACCCATGAGCTTTGCAGCACCGTGCTCATCCGGAAACAGGCTCTGCCACAACCAAAAACAAGATTGCCAGTTACGTAGTCGGCTTCGTAACTGTGCTAGTAACGATCGCCGCGATGTGGTATATTCAAAAAGAGGTGAACAGGGTCAAACCAGAAGTCGTCTATGCTCGCCGGAAGGCCCGGTAAGCCACACAGTCCCCGTTGTGGAGCGTCATTTAATCTCCTACCACAGTCAAGCCAAGTTGAACGATGACATCCTATATCAAAACGGTGGGGGTACCGGATCAAGCGACGATACTATTTTCAATCCTAATCCATCGGATGTTAACCTTACCACACCGCTCACACATTCGGATGCTCCGTACGACTCACCTTACCAGCAATGGGACAAGGAGGGTCGTGCTATTGGCTATACGACAGATCCCCGCGTCTATGCTCCACAACCTCGCCGAGCTAATGTCTCATTCGACGCGGCCTTTGCCGCACTTCCTCGTCCTGGGAGCGTTCCGGGTGCCAGCACATCACGCCAAGAGAGTACAGATACGGCGAGGTGGGAACTGCAGACAAACGCCGCGGATGGACAAGCATACGCCATGCATGGCATTTCGGAACCTGTGGAGACACTGCAAAATCCCTTTGAGAATGCAAGTTCAGAAACGATTATTCCTCCCAGCGGACCGCCGCCAGTGCGCTCGCCCGCTGGGGAGTATGCTTTCAGCGCTCCTCAGCACAGTTTCGAGGGTAATCCCAAACCTCCCAGCTATCGAGCCTAGGCCGTGTAAAATCTACCTGTCGTTGGATAACATGGAGTCACTTCAGGAGTCTACATTTCATTCCATTACGCCCACACTCCTTTTCTTCTTCTTTTCAGTTGCCCACTATGTGTCAATAGCGACCATATTTTCTAGCACATAAGTTATCGCTGGATAGCGCTACCGGTGCATACCGTTGTACTACCATATCTTGGCCTGCATAACTAAATTTCAGTATTTCGAACAGCTATCACTCATATGTATGACTTGTAAACACACCGAATACGAGTCACCCGCTACTAGCTCAGAAGAACATGAATCAGTAGTCGTGGGGGTGTTTTCGCTTGCAAGTACTCCACGATGGCGCTCAGAATTTCTGATTATCTCCCAGGGGCTGTTCTCGTCACTGACACGAGGTATCCGTAATTTAAGCGTACCAATTGCTTCACAGCATTCCCCAGCACCACCCACTGCGACCAACAACTACCAGGTGCCATCTTACCTGCGGTTTTCAGGCTGGCTAACTGGTCTTGATCTTCAAGCACAGTGTGCTTTCCGTTGTGGACGTGACACCCGCTGATAAGTTCCAATCAACCTACCATAAAACATAGTCCGCAACGCGATGATCGACGTCGAACCCTACATCCCCCAGTTCTTATGGCGGTTCTGGCTCTCTGACGCGTACGTCTTCTCACTGCGTGCCTCTTGTGTTTCCGGGCACCACCATACCTCTTCAGGGACCCCCACAAACACACGCTGGACGACCATCGTGTGCACGTTTACGATGTGTTCAACAACGTCCTCTCTGAGACGCGGCGCATCCCAGAGCAGACACGCACCATCTTCCATAACTTGGGCGCGGGTATACTCGACGAGAGTTGCCGCGCCGCCCTGTGCAACACCGAGCAGGCCTTTACCCGCCTCGAAAACGACGTCGAACGTATCCTCGCTCAGGTTGCCCTCCAGATCCGCGCTCGCGTGCATGCGGAGTCGGCGGAGCCAGAGCGTCGCGCGCGGCGGTTCGAGGTGCCGATGGCGAGGCGCGAGCGAGACATGCTCCTAAAGTATTTTATGTTCCTCCGCTATCGCAATAGCGAGGCGTTCAAGGAGACGGTCGGTTGGATGCACCGGGGCGTGGTCGGGCACGCGATCATCCATGCCAATTACGCGTGGTACCAGATGCGGCGGCGCGCTGTCCTTGGGGCCTTTCATGCGTTTCTGCACTGGGACGGCCGCACGGTGCAGACACAACGTTTGGAGGGTTTCAACTGCTGGCGGTATTTGGACGCGGAGATCTGCTTTGGGGTCGCGTCGGAGCAACAACAGTTTGTGCTCCCTGATACGTGTTTTGCCTCGCTGGACGAGGACTTTGGGGGTGATCCGTGAGCGCGTCATGTCGTGTTTCTTTGGCCATGGTGGTTGATGCACGTTGTTCAAGGGGATCTGCACATCTGTTGTTTCCAGTCATGCCAACGCTGGCGTTGTACGTGCTGGGCGCACAAGATCAAGACCAGAGTCGCGACGTAAAATCACCTGAAAGAATTACTGATGGTGCCGTTTGGGTGGACGTGGGTATTGAATCCAGATCTGACGTCCACCTGCGCAACGCGTCTCTCCTCCAGCGCAATCCCACTCATTTGTACTTTTCCTCGCTCACTTCGCTCGTCCAGGCCCTCGCCAACTATGACGAATGTCGGTGGATCCCGGAACATGTCGATTATGCGCGTCTGAAACAGCGGGCGCGCCAAAAGGCGACACTGGAACAAGTCACCAAGACGTTGCTCGTCAAGGGGAACGTGTTGTTGGTTGATTTGACTGACGAGGTGTGCAAAGTCGGAGAGCACCCAGTCTGTCATGGGGGTTTCTCGGATGTGTGGAAGGGTATCTGGACGAATGCGATGGGACAATCGAGAACGGTGGGTTCCTCCGTTTACGCGTGGATCTGTGCTAAACGCGTCAAGCAGGTTGCACTCAAGTTCCTTCGTCAGTATCAGAACGTGGCGGACGACATGCGAGAGAGGCTATTGAAGGTGCACCATCCGATTTCTTGTGGTTTCACTGTTCTTGACGGACGTATTGAAAGCGCCTGAAATCAGAGGTTGCTGCTTGGTATCGCCTACAGCATGCCCACATTTGCCCACTGTTTGGTGTCATGCAGTCGGTCCAATCCATTGCGATGGTATCTCCTTGGTGCAATAATGGCACGGTCATGCAGTACATTCAACGGGAAGATATCCACGTTGACAGATTAGGGTTGGTAAGTGCGCCAATAATGGGAAAACGGCGTTAACCGTGGACTACCCCATCATATAGCTAAGGCAAATCGCGTCTGGTGTGGGCTATCTTCACAACATGAAGCCTGTCGTAGTCCATGGGGACCTCAAAGGCGCACGTCTCCCCGATAATAGCATTATAACTGACTGACACCATTCCTAGACCAACATTCTCATCAGCGATGAAGGAAACGCGCTGATTTCAGACTTTGGGTTATCGATGGTCCTAGAAGAACTCTCGCTCACAGATGCCACTTTACGCGCTGCGCAACTGGGCACGTCGATGTTGGCCGGGTCGACGCGCTGGATGGCACCCGAGCTCATCCTCTCGCTTGCCGAAGACGACGGGGTTCCGTGTCCCGTTACGCCCGAGAGTGACGTGTTTTCATTTGCGTGCGTCTGTCTCGAGGTACGTGGCCGCGTCCACTATGAATGCAAGTTGAAACGGCTTTACTCGTGACCGTTATTAGGTGGCGACGAACGACCTGCCCTACCCGCACCGTCGGAATGATCGGGCTGTGACCATGGACATTTTGCGAGGGGTCCGACCCTGCCGTGGTGCACCGCCCATACCTGGCATGCTATTCGCTGAGCTACAAGAGGAGGCGTTTTGGAACGTGTTGGACCGGTGTTGGAATGTAATTCCGCCATTACGTCCAACTATGACGGAGGTGGGTAAGTTATTGGGGGTGATTGTGGAAGGAGGCAGGTCAAGGAGGTGATCGAACACATTCTCTGTATCCTATCATATTTATCCGACTGAGTTTATTGAAGTCGTTATTCATGTTACTGCAATTTGTACATTAGTATACGCACACATGACGGAATACCACTTGCATCAAGTTCATGATGACTTTCAGTGGAGTAGTAGATGCTGTAGAGCTTGAAGTTCCGGTTGCCACCTTGTACTAGTACTACTACTTAGATTGAAGCGGTAATTTGGCAAACGCTAGGGATATCCTCATGCACATGTGGAAAAGTCGATTGGGCTTTTCTGAGAGGCTAGTTGATTTCAAGGAATAACGACACCGACGATGGGTTTATTCAACTGGTGCGTTGGTGACCGGCTACTATGGCGAATGATACTAACGGGGATGTAGGTTCCTAGCTGATTTATAGTTTACTTGTAACCGACCTGATGGAACAAATGCATTGGGAGGGTAACCTACCACCGTGTTGAGTCCTCTCGGGAAGGAGATTTCTTCACTCACCTCATCAAAGTCGCCATTTGAGTCAAAAATGTCACGGTTAAACCTGCTTCCAGTGTTTACAACATGACTATATGCGCTTGGACTTCTTGGGATGATTGCTGTTTCAGACGCCTCAGATCTTTTCGAGGTGCGTTGTCAAACCAACAATGAACGAATCGGTCGTCGGGCAAATAAATAACGTCGTCCCGGGATCGTTCATCTACTCAGGATTTATCCCTTCCATCTCTGAGGATCCAAAGCGCGGTGAGCATTTCATTCAGTTACTATCATCGCCGCATACACAGAGGACTCTGTCCCGAGATTCGTTCAGCGAATAAATCCTTGCTACAAGGAAGGGCGAGAAGCTTTGATACTGTCACATGACACACAAGAGGGTCGGTAGGACAAAGCCAACCATTTCGAGTTTACTGACGCCTTTGCGATACGTCTGACAGGATAGGGATTTGCCGTTGATTTTGGACTTGCTCGTCGACTCACAAAAGGATGCTACCATCTTTTATTATGGCGACGAATAGCGGAAGATCAAGTTTTGTTGAGTACAAGAAAGCAGCAACATCAAATGGTAACAAGAGGATAACCAGCCAAATCGAAGCAAGACTCGTCCAGCAAGAGGCAACATCTGTAGAACTCTACAGTATGGCCTGTTGCTGGACGCACCTTGTTTAGATATCCAGCTCTGACTGCCTCGCGTACAATCCGATCCTGTGGTTTGTGCTTGAGCATCAAAACGAGTCTGAGGATCAAAACGTTAGTGGGCATAAACACCTAGACAACAGTGAGCAATGGTGTGATCAGTATCGTTCGCTGGTTTGATCGTTGATGAGCGTCGAGCAGATCCCGAATCACGCGCTTCAAGTCACACATCACCCTCACACGTCCGACGCCGTTGCCCGGCCCATGACCACTCGCTCGACAAGCAACGAGCCGAGGCTCTACGAACAAGTCGTCGATGCACAAAGTCGGGGCGATGGCGCAGTCAGTCACGGGGGTCAATCTGGCCAAGCACCCCCGGGTGCCAGCTCGCCTAGACGGTGACTGAGAGCACGGTAAGCATGGGAAAGGCGAGGATGCCGCGGTCACGACACGCATCTCTCGTGAGGTCCCGCAGGAACCTGGGTGTCGAACATCAGCGGGGAATCAGGTAAAGAGAGAAACGAGGAGAGTACTCACCACCAGCAACAGCGAGGGAAGAGAGGAAGGAAGAGGGAAAGCCCTGGCATGAACGAGGGATATCAGACTCGCTTTTATACCCTGGGGGTGGCTGACAACCGGTGAATGTCAAACGTTATGGTGCGTCATCTTGCGTCATGCACTCTTCTCCATATTGAGGTATACTGCGACTTTGGCATTCGCGGCACGCCTCGGAAATGGGCTGACTGTTGCTGGAAACCAAATGATCATAGAAGCGAGCAAAAGAATTCATCAGCAATTCATCATACAGATCTCGTGAGCGATCTACAGTACGTCCTCAGTACGGTTTGCAAAGATCAAATTTCACTCACGAAGTACATGCCGTGTCACTGTGATGCTTACACGTAAAACCACGATTCAATTGGTGAATACTTTAGTCCAATGCGACATCTAAAGCCAAGGGAACCTTTGATTGCAGGCAGGTACGTGTACTTCGGAACAATATGTGCCATCTTCGACAGAATATATGAGCGTTGCACGCCATTTCCAAAAAGGAAGAACTCCCAGGAATATCACCTGCAACTTCTACAACCTCCAGAATGTAGGTGATTCCACACCTTCGTGTCAACGGTTTGGTGTCTGTTGGGCCAGCTGTTTTGACTCCAGCTATTGTTTGCTGTCCTTTCCTGGAGTAGATTATTGTCAACTGGAAGGTCCTGGTTACGCCGTCATCTGCCCCGCCGTCCTGACCTCTTGGCAAATCAGGCTGTTTCAAAAATAGTCCCTTTGATACGTCGCGACAAGTACGATATTGGTGGGTTATCATTGTACCCGTGTAGAACCGATGAGGACTTTCATATCGTTGACATTCTTGATCCCCGTGGTAGATAGAACTTGTTTGTACTACGACCACTTCTTGCTCGCAGGTCGACATATTAGGAACCAAGCTTCGAAAACACGAGTTGGGCCTTATTTGAGGACGGGGGAACGGGTTTGCCCCCAGGCCACCTTCGTTTATCCACACCTTCGCTTACCCACACCATTACCTATCGCTAACACCTATGTCACCCCCAACGATTGGTGCGTGTGCCGAGATCAGACTAGGTCTTGATCCATGCTGATTTTTTGACAAGAATCTTCCGAGGTCATTCGGATTAATCCTGGTGGCGAAGTCGGTGAAGTCGCCTTTACACCGAACGGTGAATATCTCATCAGTGGTGGGAGAACGGATGAGAAAGCGGTCGTCCAAGTGTGGCGATGGCGGGATGGCGAACGAGTAGCGGTGTTGCAGGCGGATGACCAGTGGTCCGTGGTGTCCGTTGCTGTTTCCAAGGATGGCAGATACATCGCTGCGGGGGCAGCAACGGCGGTATTTGTTTGGGACGCGGAGACTTACGAGCTGGTCTTTAAGCACAAGAAGGAGTGTTCCACCCAATGGAGGATCGCCGACGTCGATTTCTCTCCGGATTCATCTCGACTCGTCGCTGCTGACAGCGGCTGTGGCCAAGCCTTCATCTTTGATGTCGCGACGCACAAGGAAGTGCGTACACTCGAGCACACATCGGTTCAAGCATCCAAATACTCTCCAGGGGGCGAGTGGATCGCGACAGCCAACAATGCATCCGTCTATGTCTGGGACAGCAAGAACAGTCATCCACCCGCCAAACTCGATCTAGATGTGTCTGGATGGCGCGGTCTCGTCTGGCACCATGAAAAGTCCATTTTCGTCAAAACCGCGAAATTGCGTCCTAGCCCTCCTCCCACTGACACTGGACTCGCGCAAATTGGTGCACCCTCTGGCTCGCTCATCTCTAAATGGTCCATTGATCGTTATGCCACATCCATTGCCATTCCACGACACGGGGAGGTCATAGCGTACTGTACCCACATTGGGATCTCGTTTTGGACAACCTTCCCCCCACACATCGAAGTCGGTTTTATCCCACAGGACGACGCCCAATTTGTCGCATTTTCTCCGGACGACCAGCATCTTGCAATCGTTGTAGGAGAGACGGAGATCATCATAAAGAGGTTTTTTATCCCAGTACGTTTGTCTCTTGTTTTCCATGCTTTTTCGCAGAGTCAACTCACATTATCGCAGAGGAGTAACTAGCCGGCGTGCATGCGTTTGCTGACTGCAACTATCTCGATTCCCGAAAATGCGATCCACCATGTTACTTCGCCCTGTTTTCAGCTTTCCACTTCTTTTTTGTTCTTGTGCCTTGCATGTTCACCTTCTGTATGAATGATTCTGAAGTTCGCCATTCCCTTCGTCACTTGGGTTCCCTGTTCCTAGTGTTTCGCTTTGGCTAGTGAATATTTCAATCCTCCCATTCCTCTGTTGCTATTTTCTTTTCCAAGAAACTGGTGAGTTTGTTACCTTTTCGCTACTTTTTTAAAACGGAGATGGTGGGTCGAGATACGTGCTCTGTAAAATTCATCTATGCTGCTTATCGGATCCCTCGTGGATGGCAAGGACGGCCCTGAGTCCAGTATGTACTGGCTCTAGGTACCACATGGCAATGATCAAATTCCCGGTGGATGACCGAAAGGTCTCAGTGATTACATATCAGGCATCTACGCCGGGCTGGAAGCCTCCCCACCCCTGCGCAACCAGTCACGCCGGAGGTCTTTCCCCCAGCATGGCTCTGCCCCTCTGCTGTGTCCGCGGCCTACTCCTCCGGTAGGGCTTGAGACTGGTAGTTGAACCCTAAACGGCCTCGGATGGGAAGCGGTCGGGGTAGCGGTAGCCCCCTGACCGCATGCTCGAAACTGCACCCTCCTGCCTTCCCTTACCCACCTCTGCTCGCACTGTACACGGCTCGACCCGTGGTCCGACCCCGATCCTAGAAAAGGGGTGCCCGACGGACGAGCAAGTGGATGGACCGCCCGGGTCATGTCTGTCACTGCTGTATCTCTCAGTTGGATTTTTGTCGTCGCGAGACACCACTCCATCTGATGCGCGGTTTACCTCCGATCTGTTTGGCTACCCGTGTTGCAGCCTGTTCCACTTGGTGTGATCCATGCCAATCCCCGGTCGACCGGCCCACCTTCAGCGATGCGACATGAAACACGTCGCTTCGCCAAATGCACGCACTCAGCTAGTCTGAACGTCACCAAACCGTTGGGTACAGCACTGACATGCTCACTGACTGCCGCACCAGCTCGTCGTAACGAGTCCGTGTCAATGTCATACTGTTCTCACTTCTGGCTGGCGATAGTAGAGCGCAGAAGTCCCAGCATAGGCGGAGGCATGCTGCCAGCTGTCGTAACTAGTTATCCCGCCACCGTCCCACCCACCTTCCGGGGTGCCATACTTGCCCTCCAGGGGTTGTCTGAAACATTACCTTTCTCTGGAAAGCACTTTGAATGATGCCAGATCATCAAGGTCGCCTGATTAAAGAGGCTATTCTCCATATCTGTCTGGAAGGCGATCAACACCAGTGCGAACGCAGAATTACTGTTCAATTGGTTATGGATAACTCGGACCGAGCGAGCTGGATTCTTGTTGTTCCTTGCGAGGACACTGTCACTGAATACATAACCGACAGTGGAATGAGTCGAATGCCAAAGTTGCATACCTCCAAATACTAATGGAATACCGAGAAGAGTGCATGACGCACCATAACGTTTGATATTCACCGATCGTGTACGGCTGTCAGCCACCCCCAGGGTATAAAAGCGAGTCTGATATCCCTCGTTCATGCCAGGGCTTTCCCTCCTCCTTCCTCTCTTCCCTCGCTGTTGCTGGTGGTGAGTACTCTCCTCGTTTCTCTCTTTACCTGATTCCCCGCTGATGTTCGACACCCAGGTTCCTGCGGGACCTCACGAGAGATGCGTGTCGTGACCGCAGCACCCTCGCCTTTGCCATGCTACCGTGCTCTCAGTCACCGTCTAGGCGAGCTGGCACCCGGGGGTGCTTGGGCAGATTGACCGCCGTGACTGACTGCGCCATCGCCCCGACTTTGTGCATTGACGACTTGTTCGTAGAGCCTCGGCTCGTTGCTTGTCGAGCGAGTGGTCATGGGCCGGGCAACGGCGTCGGACGTGTGAGGGTGATGTGTGACTTGAAGCGTGCTCACTGTTGTCTAGGTGTTCATGCTCACTAACGTTTTGATCCTCAGACTCGTTTTTATGCTCAAGCACGAACCACAGGATGGATTGTACGCGAAGCAGTCAGAGCTAGATATCTAAACAAGGTGCGTCCAGCAACAGGCCATACTGTAGAGTTCTACAGATGTTGCCTGTTGCTGGACTCATCCTGTTTCAATTTGGCTGGTTATCCTCTTGTTACCATTCGTTGCTGTTGCTTTCTTATACCCAACAAAACGTGATCTTTCGCGTTCCTCGTATTCGTCGCGATAATGAATGACAGTGTTGATGAGCAAGTTCTGAATCATTAGCACATCGCTATCCGGTAAGACGAATCGTGTGTGTCGGTCGATTTAAGACGGCTAGTGTTGTCCTTCCTTGAGTACAGGAATCGTTTGCTGAATGGATCACGAAACCTGTCACGACCTTTGAGGCCCTGAGCACTTCTTAGTCATCGTAGGATTATGGCAGCTCACCGTCATCGTTTTCTCTTTCCTCCTAACGTTAAGCTGTTCCATTCTAGCAATCAACGTGCTTAGTCGTTGCGCTGCGGCTGCTGGTATCCCGACAAAACCCTCACCATATGCGGCGATGGTAGTAGTCGAACTGTCCATTGCGGTTTGAGCGCATCCCCGCAGATGGCAAGACAATTGGATGACAACGGTTTCGTAGATGTAAGAACGCGTAAGTTGTCGGGAATTTTTTAAAAAGGTCACAGAGTGTGTTTCCAAGATCGGTGTTGACTACGCACGTCCAAGATCTTGACATCGTCAAGAAGGATACCACTAGCAGGGTCCGAAGTGAGTGCAACAGTAGCCATGCGAAAGGTGCAGGAACAAACGTTTGGGGGACGATCTATCATACCCGCCCGGGACGTACCACTCTCACCTCCTTCGACCACTTGGGCTGGCAGTGGACAGCCTATTACATCCGTCATGGAGACAGTGCCAGTGACTCGTGTTTCCTTTAACTGCTTGGGCTGGCAGCCAATCCACGACCTCCGTCCCAGACACTGTATCCCTTGCACCTCCTTCCACTGTATCCCCAGTAGAGAAGCGGATGCATGTCCTTCAATTCATCACTCGACTGTGCCAACCATTTGGTGCACTCTTACTCACCCCGACGCGCCGGCATGTAGAAGAATACAGGAGGGTTGCTGCGGAGAGTCTGATCGCGGTGCAGATAAAGGAGATCACGCCAGAGATCTTGGACAGACTGGTTCAGAATGTACGAACATTGGAGGTGCTTTGAGGGTTTTGGGGCATCTCCCACCTCCCGTCCTTTTGTTTGAGCGATCTTGCAACAAGACTGTGTGACCAGCCCTGGAAACACGCAGGGTACGGTGGTCGCTGCTGAATGTTTGATTACAACTGACGCCAATGATCTTGGGCAAGCTGATCTAGACTGTACAGACGTTCGCGCTAGACTCCATGCTTTAACATTCTGTCACCTCGGAATCCTCTACTACTCTCTCCTCTCGAATAATGCAAGCATAGGTCGTTTACTACTTCTCTTATGATACTTTGCTTTCTTCCAATCATAGTAGAATCGCATCCTCTGGGTCTTGACTCTAGATACTAAGTCCATCATCGGAGCCAAAATCCGAGTGTTTCAAAACCGTTGCTGTCATACGGTACCCTCGATCGTTGCTTTGCAGTACTTCTCTTCGTAAGCTTGTGTGATTAATGGCAAGACAGCCTTGCAGTCTAGAACCTTTTCAACCTCGGGGCTGTCGGGATTCAAGAACACGGCGGCCTGATGAGCACGAAGGTACGTTTGGGTATCCGACAAGGTATTGAACGCGAGCTCGTTTTGAACGAACGTCAACATCAACGTTTGGTATCTGCCAATAACACTTGAGCACGAACGCCGGGTAAAAGAGTCAAGTCAAGAAACCTACGCCCTAGTCATGATCATCAACGCTTTTGCTCTCTCTCTCTCGACGAAAAGATCCATGATATATGCGCTCATGTTTTCAGCGTTCGAGTACAGTTCAAACAGGGCATGATAGTTTCCCATCGACAACGCCCGTCGTACACACAAAGCGTGCTGAACGGCCGGGTGCATTCTCTGTCTAGTTGCTAGTCGGCTCACGTACAAGTTTAGTTCTGAAAACGTCGGCATGGAAGGAGTATGCGAGAAAGTAGAACAACGCACCGGTCTTATTTCCGTCGTTTAAGAGCATGAGTATGTTATATGCCGTGAATTCCGCAACGTTTCCCGGAATGCCGAGGTCGTAAAGGATCTTTAACATTGCCTGACACTGGTTGTACTCCGCCAGGTCCGCCTGCGAAATTGATCCAGTAACTTGACCAAGACTCAGAAACGGGACTCCGTACCCACTCGAGCGCTATGCGCGCATGCGTCTCATAGACCTGAACTGTAAATTCATTCTGGATTCGCTGTACCTGACGGGAAGACAGCCATGTCAAGACAGGATGGGCACAAAACAAAACACTGGACCATCAGATCTTGGCGCAAGCTCCTGAGCTGACCACATATCCAGTCGTATGAAGTTTTTGCTTCCCAGCGGTTTTTCAATGCGACAAGCCTCTGTCGCAGTTCGGCGTATGCTTGAGAGTTCTCTAGTCTGGGTTCGTCCTTGATTGGCTCCGTGTTTTTCCCGACAATGGTATGGCGGTCCCGGTTGGACACATTCTGACCGCTGCTTGCGCGTAAGCACTGCTGTTGCTCTACACGTTCAGAACGTGGGCCAAGTGGATTTGGGGCAGTGGCTGCATTATTTTGCTTCTTGGGTTTCCTGCCATCTGACTGTTGTTCACTTCTGCTCACAGTGCAATGTCAAAGGCGGATGTATGCACATGAGGCAACAAAATCAACCCACATCTTACGTTTGAAAGATGACGGAGGCATCAGACTATGAGGGTAACTATGAAAAGTTCGGAGACGAAGGGAAGAAGTAAAAGAACCTTTGTAGCTGTATACCAGCAATCTAAAAGCAAGCTATGCTTGACTGCACAACGCGAACCTCTCCAGATCAAGATCGAACCAGTGGTGACACCCTGGGGATTCGGGCAACTGCAAGGACCTGCCAAGTGGCACGAGTGAGAGGAGATGTTGTGGTGATTCCAAGTAGCATTTTAATCTGTATGAAAGTACAAAGGAAAGGTTGTCATCGTGGCTGTGCAGTTCAAACATACTCTCTTCGGAGGTCGCTCGACGGATGCACGATATGAAGGGAGTTATGTACATGTATGCGGAATGAGTGCTACTGGTATGGAAGGGAGAGGGTGGGGGAAGCGCGTAGCGCTTTCCGGCCCGGAACGAGA
>JBBPUD010000296.1:0-30363 GCA_038094475.1 Phylloporus aff. rhodophaeus
TCAGATGAGCCGTGTGGCCTTCCTGCCACAGGTATTCACGGGTTCGAAGGAACGGCTCTGGAAACCAGTTCATGGATGACAGATGGCAGATGTTTGGTATCACGTACGGGGATGTTTGAACTCCCATCGCACTACGTTGTTCCACAAGTTGAGCTTCAATGGCAAATCTCTATGACTCTTGATCCACTTGGCATAATCTAAACACCATCAATATATATGTCGAGAAATGCAGAGCAAGCGCACAGGGGTACATGACAGTCTCGGATGTCGGACGGATGGCAATAGGTTCCTCCAGCTCAGAAGATCCGCTGGTGCACCGTTAGGCATGATATTGGGTGATAGGCCCGTACAACCACACTCACGCTCTTGTGACCCATGCGACTTCCGGAGAGAAGCCCTCGACATGGTCCTTCTCCCGTTCGAGAACTTTGGAGGAAACGAACATTGGGAATGAGGCATTTTGCACTCCCATGGCCTTGATTCTCTTGTTGAACCAATCTAATAACACGTTATAGCGCCCTGCGAGGCAATTGCTGATGGTGCATACCTTGAATTTCCTCCCAGATACCGTATGACCATGGTCTAAGGATATAGCATCCACTAACGCTGTAATACTCCAACATGTCCGCTTTCAACAACACCTATAGCGATCCATACTTTGAACGTACATCGGGTCCTGTTCGGAAGCACTCACATTCTGGTACCAGGCCGAAAAGTCGACCTCTTTCTTGACACCGATCGCGATCTGCACCGCGCCATCAATCTTTGCATCCTCTTTCTCCTTGATGACAGGCTTCGGAGGTCCGTCGGTCTTGAGGGAAACAAAGTCGACCTCTTCTACTTTAACGTCCTCGGTTTCGAGGCTCTTGAGGTAAGTGATGATATCCTTGCCGGACAAGAACACAGTCGAGCTGGAAGAGAGTGCATGGACAGCGAAAGTGGCAGATGATGACGCGATGGAGGTATCGACTACCGTCACCACCTTGGAAAAGGTGTCCTTGTTCAGAGCCAGGAGAGAGACTGGGATCGGGGGGATCAGGTGTTTTCGGCTGCGCCAAATAGATCAGGGAACGCACGCGAGTTTTTATCGAGTCCGAAAAACTCAGTGAGGAGATCCTCCGAGGCCAGACGCAGTTCTTTGAGATTGAGCTTCTTTGCGAGGGCGGAGGAGCTGGTTTCGGTGTCATCGCGCGCGATGACGACGACTGGGACTGTTGTCGCTGTTTTTGCGGTTTTCGGCTTGTAGACGAGCGTCTTGATCAGTTCGAAAGATGGGGGCGCATTGGGGGTCGCCTGGAGGACATCGCGCCAGGACGCGGGGGAGTTTGTGTCCGCATGGGAGAGGGTCGCGGCCGAGATCTTGAGGGACGCGAGCGAGGCAGCGACGTCCTGGGACATGGTGGCAGTCAACACAAGGGGTACAAGTCGGTGTTTAAAGGGTGACTCGATAAATCTACGAGCTGATAACCCGCGAATGGCCAACTTCTGCGAGAGTCCATGGACCCGTCGCAGAGCGTGCATACGACCACTCGAAATTTTAACGGAAACAAACACCAGCGCAGTACGTAACCTAGTACGGATAGTTACCAGGTGGAAATATCATTGGCGCTCGCACTTGGTCGCTCTTTTCCTTGCCACAGAGCAACTCCACCAACTTGAACGCAAACGGAAAAACGGTACCTACGTCTCGTGCATTGGACAGCGTGATGTTGATAGTGTCGCAACTCACCTGGTCCACGACTGGGCAAAACCAACGTTGAACGACAGGACAAACAGCGGAGCCGTCAACGCACCTTGTAACAAGCGTTCCTTTACCCGGTACTTCGTCGGACACGACAACGGAATCCTCCTTGTATGAATACACTGTATGGGATCAAGTCCTTGCTCTGTTCACAATGTCGAATCCATTCACCTTGGGCCAAATCATTCTTGACGACCGGATGCGACGTCAACGACTGGCGAGGAAGACCAGCTGTCTTTGCGGCCAGTGTACCTACACACAGAGCCTTATTGCACACCACATCGTCTGGTTGTCCTCAACGTACCTGCACATATCATAGCCACGATTTTCTTACTGTCGTAGTATTCCCTCACCAGGGTTTGCACTTCGGTTGACTGAGAAAGGGTTTCTGCGCCCTTGAGCCCACCGGGGATAACCAGGGCATCATATTTATCCTGTACATCATGAGCAAGTCTGTCGGTAGACAGCCATCTCTGTACCCACTGGTCCCGCATTCAGTGGCTGAAGGGTAACATCGGGTAGGATCTTGACTCCCCTCGAGCACACAACCAGTGCCGGACTCGTTCCTACAGACCCATATGGAGATCCCCCGCCTTGGACGTTGGCAGACGTACACTCGATACCTGCTCGAACGAGTGTGTCATAAGTGATAGTACTGCCCAGGCCGAGTGAGCAGTGACAATCCGAATCCCTGAACAAGTGCTCACAACTCCATCTCTTCCGTGCCATCTGCGATCAGTATGAGCGCCTTCTTGGACATCTTCAAGTGGTTTCTTTGTGAATTATCAGAGAGTCTGCGATGCTGTAAGTAGTGTGCGTTGAATCCTCTCAAGCGGGTTCCGGCGATGCAGAGTCTGGACATGCAAAGGCTGGCTCTTATCTAATCTCAGTCGTTGACTCGGCGAGTTGCCGAAAATCTAATCTCATGCATTCATCCCACTGGTTTAGGCAGAGCACCCGCGTCTTCAAGATCGTGTTCAACAAGGATCGACCCTCGGCATGTATGGTACTAATTGTATGCCATGATAGCCTGCTGCACCAAAGTTCTTTATGCTCTTGACGCACTCTGGACCCAACGAGAGAGCACGCGGTATTTATGAATCGGTGTAAAGGCCCTTAAATTAGTCTAATGTTCTCTACTTAGAAGACGACGCACTCTTCATGGAGATGTCAACGGCTTTTTTTCAATTCGGCATCGAGTGTTCTCACTCCGTGAGCAACCTCCCTGAGCGACCAGACAGGCTGCAAACATCCACAAATGTACCATGTGTGCCGCCCTTGTTCATCATGGATGCGACAAACTCGCGCAATAACTCGCCGATCCTAGGGCGCAAAGGCGCAAGGATAATGTCAGACGGGAGCGAAAATTCTCCAGGTGGATGAGGAACGGCACACGTGTAGAAGACTAGGATAGAAACTTGAGCAGGATTTGAAGCTACAAGGGCAGTAAACAGGGGAATGAAATGTTTCAGGGTGGCTGAGCACACACGGTTAATATTTCGGAGACGCGTGCATGGGCGAAACATCAAACCTGCGTTCAATGCGGATACTCCGGATGAGATGTATGACCCGGGCACTGATGTTAGCACCGGCCAGAACCAGGTCCTGAACCGCAGACAATGCAAACGCTATGCCACTGCCTCCGGCGACGATCATCGTCCCAGAGTAGCACGAGACGGTGGTGTCGCCGATGCCACCTATCAATTCTGATTCAGTTTCAATCATGTGCCAGACCCTTGGGAGCCGTACCATATGGTCCTTCGACCATCACTCTGACCTTTCTCTCACTCCCACCTTGCCCAGGATGTTTGCGCTGTCTCGTATACTTTCCGAGTCCATCTTTTTGTACTTCAAGACTAAGCCTTCCTCCGTACCAGTGGTGCTTGCAACAGCGAACGGATGTACCTCGGTCATCATCCAAAGACCCATAGCGGGCGAAGGACGCGCAGACGGGACATGTTGGCCGGCGCCAACCGGTGTTCAAAGAGGGGATATCATTTCGCGCTAGTCCCAACTCCGGGATGGTTGACAGGGTTGCAACGATAAACCGGGCATTGATAGCACCGACAGTGTGGTCTACTTCATAGACGACAGATCCTACAATAACGTAGGGAACACGGGCGAACAATACCACTACTGACGCGATAATGTGCGTTCCAGAAAATAGGCTGTAGAATTTCTTCCGGACACACTGTATAGAGAGGAAACCAAGGAGATCAAAGCAGAACAGGGCGACGATACCAGAGATAATACTCGGCTTCATGATGTGTTCTGAGATAGTGCCCGCCAACGCCATTTGTGTACTGCAAAGTGCAGCGTCCAAGATGATTTGTACCAGGCATATAAGAGGGTATGACATACTGTAGCCGATTGCATGGACATTTGCAATTATCATCAGTCGTCCAACATGACGATGAAGGTAATTAAGTTGACCAGAGGGTGCTCTAGCTTCAGTTTGATCGGAGCGCAAACCTTTTCATACCCAACACCGATGAGCAGACCGATTACATCATTCTGGGACGCAATGACCTACCCGACGCGTTTAGGAATATTAGAAGATATATTCGATGCATAGAACACCGCATAGGAGATTGCGGCAGTGTAACACGCCATCAAGAGGGCCTGGACGACAGTGTAATCTCCAATAGCGCGATACTGTATAAAGCTAGCTGGGAAAGCGCCAGGGCTGTTTGAGAGTTGCGCCACTGGATTCGAGAGTAGGATGAGAAAATGACCACCTTGTCTTTCTTTGTTGATACCCTTGGAAATTGCGATATCCTAAATAAAGTGGTGGAACGTAGGAGATAATCCTGGAAAGCTTCAAAGCGATGTGCAATGTACAGCAACGCACGGGGAATATTGAACACGGAGAAACAAGGATAACGACAAGGATAACGATGTCCATGTCGTGCACCAAGTCTTTATTGGATATGCTAGGCGTGGAAGTGGAAGCACGCTCTCCGGGGTGTTTTGATGGTCGTCTACGGAGGCGGGTGGAAAGTCAATTGGTGGTCATACAACGGGAGCAAGCAATACCTTGACCGAATGTCGTGCAGGGATAATGGAGAACACGGAGACCAGATGAAGAGACGTCGGGAGTCGCAAAAAGATGGTGGGGTGTTCTCTTATCAGATTACGGGTCGCTGTTTGTACCGGCAGTTCTGTCGACAAAGCCGAGCATATTCCGACGAATTGGTGCATTACCCATTCCCGAACCTACGTGCGACTCGAGGGCGGAATCCAACGAGGGACCTTAGTTTGTCCGATTTGAGGACACAAACTGAGACTGAGATCATACATTTTCCACCAGTAGTCTAGCAAGCCCGAAAGACGAGCTCAGAATTGCGGGAGTCTAGTCTGAGCAGCACTTAGCGATAATCCAGATCTGTGGATATTCTTACGTGCTGTGAAGCACCAGCATAAATGCCCGAATATATGTGTTTGCCCATTTACGTACCAGCTATAAACAGTGCATGCAGAGGAATGGTTATCTAATAAGTTTCATGAAAACTGGCAGGTCCAAGGATGGAATGACGAGATCATTATCTGATAAACAGGCAACAAAGTTGTTCGGGCTGAGTTATGGGTACGAGCCCGTGTATCATCAAGAGCGAGCGTTGTCCAATGGTCCATGCTTGGTTCAGTGTCATAATTGTGCGTCGGCCAATAATATCTGCATGAACATGCTCGGTCATAGCTAATTGTCACTGGAATCGATTGTGTACATCTACCTCGTCTGCTCTACAACATTGAAATCAACCCGTCTCATCGTTCGTCGCCTTCTTCAACATGTCTTGCCAATCCAATGCTAGCTTGGTGAGTGTCTTGCTCCTAGCTGTAGCACGGCATGAGGACAGCATCATTCGCGAGATAACTAGGACGGACCGAACACAGAAAGTACTTCGCGCAGCAAATCACGTTTGAGCATCCCTACCGCAGTCGGACACCAACAATCTTCCCTTCCAGGACGCCTAAATCACTACGTCAATCGCCCGCCCACGTTCACGCACACTAGGATCACACGCACCAAAACACGGGCCCAAACAAGTCCTTGATGAGTTCCTCCCCCTTTGCCCTAAACCCATCATCCGCAATCTTCTTTGCGTACAGAAGCAACGCCTGCTTGTATTCCGACGGGCTCTCGAGTGCCTTGGCGGCGTGCATCTTGGACTCGAGGTGACCAAGCGTCAGTGCTGCGCTCCACCACTCAGGCCGGTCCCTGTACTCGCTCGGGGGTGAAATGGAGCTGATGGCGCCTTCGATCGACGCAACGATCTCCTTGTTCGCCCGCTGGCGGCCTTGCCAGACGTGCGAACCCTCCGACCACCAGCGCTCGCTAAGCTTGATCCACGAATGGAGTTGCGGGTCAAAGGAGTACGTGGTCCCGGTTGAACATTGAATGATAGGCGCGCCGTTGTGCCGAATAGCGGCAGAGAGGATAGTGCAATTTGGGGGGTTCAGTAATGGGTCAACGGAGGTGGGAGGAAAATATGTGGCTTGCGACTTGACATTTCTGCAGATGCTGTCACAATAAGAGGATTTTGATTGGTCGATACACTCACATACACGTCAGCTTCCCTGACGCGGTCAGTAATAGAAGTGCCGTTTTGCAGCTCTGTATGATTGCACATGGAGACCCTAGACATAGTGTGGGCATTGACCTTGTGTATTCATGGTCAGCTCAATCTAAGCAGGCGCATATAACGTTTGCACATACCTCCTTCCAGTATGTGAATAAACGTTGACCGATCCATCGTGCATCGCAACTGCACAGAAAGATGGTGTTGCCGTTAAGCCAACCACTGGCGAGGGTAAATAATCCAACCACTGCGTTTGCTTGCCGTTCACGAACAATATCTCCGTCGGACCGTCTCCTTCCGAATTTCGTGCCTCCAACACATCTTCACTCCCCTCCACTTTAGTGCTCAAAAATGTCAATATGGGTGGTGATTGCAAAACGTCGGCAGCGTGCAACAGGCGTGGTGCCTCCCACCTTTCTCCAGCACTGACGATCTCGCGGACGGTAACGCTCTCTCTCTGGGTGCCAGCGCCTAGCGTACGAGGCCTGACAGCCAGTTCTTCGTCCAAAACAAAGGCTTTCCGTTTTCTACTCGTCTCGGGGGTTTGCTCCAGGGAGTTAATCGGTACCTCCAAGTCCAGAGGGCCACCCATTTCAACGTCTGCGTCGAATCCACGCGTACTTGGTGGGGGTGATATTGAGGGAGACAGTGGTCTTGGCTTGGATGCTGGGGGTCGCGAATCAGGGGGTGGCAGCTCTCGAGTTGGCGGAGCAGTCGCTGCGGAAGGTATCGATGACATGAGGAGAGGTTGGACACGTTTCTTAGTGCTTTTCTTGGCGACAAGCCTGTTGATGTGTTCACCACCGTTGACGGCTGTCGTACCGAACCCTGACTGTGTGCTTTGTGAGGTTACACGCGTCGTAGGTGACGGAGGAGGGGTAATCCTGGACGCAGTAGCAACGGTCTCATCTCCATAGTTAGTCCCATGAGAGAAACCCTCAGGGACAGGAGGTGGGACAAAGCCGAACTTTTGCAAGTATTGCTTTTGGGCGCTGAAAGGGGCTATGCCTTCTAACTCTTCTGCGTCGAAGTCGAATACTGCAATTGTGCCATCGGAGGAAGCAGCATAGAGGGTGAGCCCGTCCCGTGACCTGGCGTGTGTAAAAGGGGAAAACATAAAGTCTCATAGGACTCACCAACTGAGGTCCATGATTTGCCTCTCAAAAACTTCTCTGGCAACGATGAGAGGGCGTGCCGTTTTTGTTTGCCAAATTGATACGGATCTGTCATCCGCTCCGAGAGCAACGACAGAGCATATATTTGAGGCTGCGAGAGGTGCATCTGGATTGCGCAAAAAAATGTGTGGGTTATAACACTGTTCTCGTGTGAGTTGAATGAAAAGCATGGGACAGTGATGCTTACTGCAACTTCGACGGTGTTTTCGTGACCGACTAGACTGATATCAGATGTCCAAAAACCACGTGTTATAACAGCAGCGATGAAGACAAATCCCCTATTGTTGGTTGCATTGGAGGCTGTTATGTGGGCACCATCTGGGGACCAACTAGCGTGGTATTTGAATCGACTTGAAGTGAAATGGAGGGATGACAAACCTAAGCCGGCGGAAGAATGTACTGCCAGGTGAATCCTCGAATGGCTTGGTGACCTCGGCCACCAGTTCCCAGTCTGTTGTCCGCCATATTTTGACAGTCTTGTCATCTGATTGGGTGGCCATGAATTCGCCCACGGGATCAAAGCAGACGCCTTTGACGAATCCGTTGTGCTGATCTAGCTTTCTTATCCGTTCTAACGACATTTGTTGGAAGCGAAGACGTATATCAGGACCGACTCCTTACCCAGAGTATAGCCACACCAGATGAAGACTTTCGAGTCCAGCCCGACAGAGGCCAGGTAGCGATCTTCAGGTGCCCAGGCAATATCCACGACATCTACAGGGGAATATATATTCAGAGAAAAAACAGCAACAAGAAAAACAATTATTACCACTCTCATGACCAGGTAATCGCTTCATAGGTTTCCAGTTTTCGATGTTAATTTCATTAGACCCAAAGACCTTACCACGGCCTGACCTGCTCCGTACGCACATGTGAGTGGTGCATTGGATATGACCAAGAATATACGCACGGATCAAGGTCCCAGATCATGATAATCTCATCGTCGCTCCCGCTCGCTAACCACCTTCCAGAATGTGCCCATCTGATGGTGAGTACGGGCCCTGTGTGCATGCTAAGGGTGCAGAGAGATTTCGGTGGACGATTCAAACGCTCTGAGGTAGGGTTGAGGATGGGCTTGGTACTCCAAATGCGGACTTTTGCGTCGAGTCCACCCGTCGCTATCCGTGACCCATCGGGATGAACATGAATAGAGAATATCGAAAGGCGTTTGGTGTCCTTGGCGCTATCTAAAGACCACAAAATTAGTAGACAAACTATGGTTCAAACAATCTCACAGACCTCTGTGCGTGATCCATGTTGGCTTTGTGAACCGCATCGCCGTTGGACACGGTCGAGGACGAACAAGCAGTGACAGTTAACACTGGTCACGTGTAAGGCCTTGGTTTAGTTCGTTGCTCTACTGTAGTATGTATCTTATTTCCGATTCGTCGTTGCGCACGGCTTACTATCTCAGCATGATCACCTTGCTTGCCAGGCACTCATCATTGTCTGGCACCGGAATACATATGCCATGAACAACACCACACAACGACGTCGACATGGAAGGCGAAGTCGGCGTACCAGCGCACCCCGACGACGACAGCGAAGGCCACGAAGATGAGGAGAATGCGGCGATGTACTACCACGCGACTCCGTGGTCGAGGGAGCTTAAGGTATGTCATTGGATTGTTCAACGAGGCATCTGCAGCCCACGACGACGACGCATGAGGGTATCACTACCCTACCCCTACCAAGGCGATGACGACAAGGGCGGGGCGAAGGCATGCACAATGTCGATGACGAGGGGGACGGGGCGCAACCGGTGATGGTAGGGCGACCCAATAAGCGAACGGCGGCGGCGGCGGCGACACGCACAACCCACTACAACCGTGCAAACGACGCGCGATGGTGAAGGGCCCAACGGCCGACTCACCATCAAATGACCACGACGAAGGCGAGGGGGCGCAGGTGGGTGCAATGGCGCACCTGCTACTGCTGCCACGGTAAGGAGGGCAACGCACCAACCCCGACAATCGCAACGGTACCATGACGAGGACAATGACGATGAGGTGCACCCAACGACAAGGGTGAGGGGGCACTACCACCACCATCGGGACGACGACGGCAAGGGGCGCAAACTGCGTTTCCTCCACCACAGCGACGCATCCGCCATAATGCCGACGAACCACGACGAGATGAGGGTGGCGCAACGGCCCAACCGCCACTCGTACGACGACGAGTGCATGCAACGACATGCTCACCATCGCCGCGACGCGATGCGTGAGGGCGGTGCGACAATGGTGCCGGCGGCAGCGCACACCACATGACAACGCCGAGGGGGGCAATCGATGCTGCCCCAGTGGACAATGGAAGGCGACGACGGCGCGTTCATTACTTGCGCGGTATAATCACGCTGACACTGTGATGTTCACGATAGCATGACCACCATGATGTCGTTGTGTGCACCTTGTGCACCCCAGGTAAGTTCATGGCGCATTGGCTGATAGAGTGTGTACACTGTACTCAATGCTTGTTCTATTTTATGAAATACATATGACTTGCTTTACACTCTGCTATAGTAAGTAGCATTTCCAAGTCAGTGAGTGTGAACATTTTGTACATATAGTCTGATAGTATTCCTGGTGGCCATTTGTATGCACTAGCAGCTATAATTCCAACTGCCAAAGGCAAACAAGTCTAAGGTTCTGGCTGTATACATTGTGGTAATCAGCAGTTCAGTCCAAACAAGTGTCCTGATCTTTTGTACCAACAGAGGACAGATACTTCTGTATATTCTCATCAGCTGTTCCTTCCCAGCTCATACCCTCAACCTCACATGCTTTCCATGTCAGCAGTGAACGTGTTGCAGCAAGAATTTCTGCAATAATATCCTCATTTAGTGCCACTTGGCGCATACCAGATGATGGTCCAGCAGCACCTGGGCCACCTGGCATTGTAGACTGGGGTGGGGGTCCCTGAGGATAAGATGTATTGTTGTTGTCTGGGGGAGGTGCATTGTGCCCAGATTGACCTTCAGAATCCAACCCATCCTCAGAAATCCACTCTTGCCAACATATGTTGTCAGGAAGATCAGGTTGAACAGGTTGGAAAGGATTGAAACCACGGACACGCATTTCATGGATAATGAAGAGAGATGGAAATGGTGCATATTGGTCATTAATGTCAAGAGCAATGGCTTTTCCATGGAATTGCCTTAGATGTAGACTGTCACTATAGTTGATAAAGATGAACTTGTGACTCTATTCCAATTAACATCCAATTTAAAATACAAAAAAGCATGCTTACCTGAGGGTCATAACGAATGAAAAAATAAAGTTGATCAAAGAATCCATGGTGGTTAGCACACATGCAGAGGCCATTCCGTGGCTCATGGACTGGATTATCTTTAGCAAAATGTGGAATCCAGTTACGATCCTTAAGATCATTCCACTACAGCACTAATTAATTCAATGGGATAGTAGAGAGTATTCTTGAACACACTGTTTCCACCTCTGTCCTTGGGATGATATGACAATCATTAAGCACACAGGGTAATCCACAGACAACACAGCAAGGCATTCCATGAAATGTGTCCCTTTCTCTGATTCTACTATGGAATGCAGTGGTTGAGGATCTTTCTGAGTGAGAATATTCCAGGAAGTCATATCCAGGTGGTGGTTGGCCAGATGGGAGGGGGAGTGGAATTGGAGTGAGGGGTGGCATTGGAGGGGACAACACACACACAGATGTCGGACCCTGAAAATTTAAATCCCAGCTGGGCCACATTATCTTTTCCCGAGCGGGTTCAATGACGCAGAGACGATGTGGTAATAAGTCTTGCTAGCTTGGAACAAAAAGACATTGGAAACAGGTGTTCGCGTTGAGTTTACGGATTTATCACTAACTCGGGCGAAACTAGTTTACAAAGTGAGCGTAGTCTAAAGCAACTTGAACTTGCGGACTTTTCCGCTCTTCCCAAAGTTCCCATCAGGTGCCCACGCGGCATACTACCTAGATGACGATAATCTCATCATGTTTAGCGAGCACCTTTCTAACCCCTCTGTCCATCGTGTGGCGCCCTCTGTACCAACTTCTCCATTGACCCTCACATGCCACTCAGTCGACCTGACCCGTTCAAGGGCCGGAGTGCATATAAATCTACGGAAGCGTCCGTTCCTCTTCTCGCAAAGGCTGCACGAAAGCTTCAGTTTCCGGTGGAGTCCGGCGAGTCATCTGATCATCTCCCCGTTGCTGGTGGCAGCAGTCAATATGACGGCGAGTCATCACACGCAAACTCTTCAGACACTGGTTCGGATATCCTCGAAATGCCATTAAATCGTGGTATGTACCCTACAATGGCGTGGCGTACCTCCATTGAACCAAGGAGAGCCTCTAGGTGCGAGACGCGGCCGTCCTCGTCCGATTATGCTCGCCAAAAGAGTCAACCATGCTGCAAGAAAGGTCAACTTTGATGTTGGAAATGACTCGGACAGCAACGATGCCACAGTACGCGCAGAGCTATCTTCAAGTCGTGTTCGACAGAACTTCCCCGTACAACCTGCTGTTCCACGTGCTCCCCCCAATGTAAACCAGAGTGGAAACGATATTAAAGGTTCGTTTCACAGTGTGTCGCACTCTGGCAATGCTCGTAAGACCCGCTTTAGCGCAGAAAGCACACAGATCTGCTCCCAACCGTAAGTACCAATGCTTACGGTTGTTCATCGAGACAAATTGCTGAAGTTGCGCAAGTGGATATCGCCCGTAACAAACTTTTCAAAAGTACTCGTATAAACGACTTTCGTAGGATAAAGGTCAAGCAGTGGGCACCCAAAACTGCTCGCAAACAGACCAAGGAAGGCGGGAGACGCTATGCACGCATGTCGATCGGGTCTGCCAGGCAACGTGGGTTGCCTCAAAATGCCAACCACACGTCTTCTCTGGGTACTAGACGGCGTCGATGGTTCCTTCGTAACGGAAATATCGGGTCTCGAAGGAACAGGACACATGATCACGAGAGCGATGATGAGAGTTCAGAGGAAGATGTACAGCAGTAAGCAACTTGGTTATGGACAGCATGTCAGCTCTTTGGTTGCTTAGCCTGTGATAGGTCATCCCCGCAGAGGGCCGTCAAAACTGTTTCCGGTTCCCAGTCTGCCACAAAGTCAGCCCATCGCCCAGCGGACTCTTCACGCAAACTTTCGGACATCGAGGATCGATCTGACAGCGGTAATTCATTCCAAGATGGTGACGTTTTCCTGGGTGGACCCGCCGACGAGTATATGTCTGATACACCAGGAAAAGATGAAGAGACCTTTGAACTTGAACACACAGAGCCATCCCAAGCCTTTTTAGACAAGCTAGAGTGGTTGACGTCAAGTGTCGTTCGACTTGACAAGATGCGACGACTTCCCTTCTTGCGTCGTAATCTATGGCGTGGCTTCCATCTTCATTGTCGAACAGTTAGAATTGACACTGAGTTTTTCCCCCTTCCACGCTCGTCAATTTCCGTCGTCTATAACTGCGCACGAATGGACAACATGTCAAGTGGACCCGGAGGAATTCGCAACATGACTGCGAAGAGCTCAATGGAGGACTGGCTGTGTCCGCTTTGTGACCTCCACAAGAAATTCCATAATCCGAGAATGTTAGACAAGCACTTGGCGTGGGACCATTCAAGCGTCAAGGCTCACTGGGACGACGTACGTCTTGTTTATCTGTTCGGATCCTTCATCTCATGTGATATTAGCATTGTACTGTGCTCTTCTTGACAATCCCGGATTCCCGACCAGAATCGTGAGTAATCTCTCACAGTAAATGGGTCATTGTGTCTCTTACTACCCAATACAGCAATCCCGTTATAACACGTCCAGTTCCTGTCAGAGAACCGTCTACCACAAGACTATCGTCCACTCCAAGACTATCGTCCACTCCAAGACTATCGTCCACTCCAAGACTTGACGGAAGGAGTGAGAGTGCAGATTCAGATTTGAAATCTGACATTCGCACTTCTAGCACACCGTCCGGTCTGACGAGCGAATCCAGGTTTAGCACAGCCTCTACTATGCCAACGAGCGTGGAGATGGAAGATGTCAAACCAAAATACGATGTGTCCAGGTACTCGAGCCAGGCAGCTTCCGGCACTCAGACTAGAAGTAGTTCGGTTTCAGGACGTTCGATCTCTCAGGTGTCAGGTGTCAATATACAAGACGGCCTTAGACCATCCGCCATCTCTCCATACTTGCCAGAGATGGACGAAAGGGGTGATGTTTATTACTCTTGTCGCCCTGGTGGTCCGCGCTTATTCGACTTGCTGAACCCGTTGCCTCTGGGGCGTTTTGGGGTACTCAAGTGGGTGATAATTGATAGAGAGGAGGAGCTGTTCGAATTGGACGACATTCTTGACGAGGACAAGGTAATACTGGCGCTTTGGTACAGATGGATTTTTCTCAATCGGTAAGCACATGCTACCCACCGTACCAGTGACAAGATGAACAATCCTCCTAGGAATCGGTTCGTCGCTAACTATTTTGACGGAGCCCAAGCGTTTATAAAGGAGAACTGGGAGCTGATCAAACTGGGAGCTGGCTTGCTGGCCCTGAGGACATGGTTGTTGGTAAGGACGACGTGTAATCCATACCAAGGCTCTGACATTTCCATGCTACTCTTGCAGGTCCTGCTCGTCAATAATTTCCTCCTTCCAACGGAGGTCGCCGCACTCATGCGGTATTATCAGCAGCTGGCAAACATAAAGTTGTAGTAGAGCTCGTGTATGATCGATATGATCTCGGAATCCTTGTAGCATCTCGTGATTTCTGTTCCGTCGAGAGTGTCGTGCAGAAAAGGCTGATTTTACTTTTGATATACGAAGTCTACTAGTTCATCTTCACTACTGTATATACTGCAGTTTTGTATATGTATCAAACTAAGTTGGCAATAGCAACTAAGTTCCATTTGGACCTTCAAAGTTTCACTCGACTCGTTCTGGGTGAGGTTTGTCTTCACTGTCAGGACGTGACGCGCTTGGCATGTTCTGTCCAGTCTGGCAGTAAGTTGGATTGAACTTGACTGAGGTTGACGTGAGGGCTGAGGGCTCATAAAGAATCGGGCATCAGGTCGTCGGCCTATTACACTGATATGCTCTCGGTTGTTTCCGACGTCCAATGGTAGACTCCCCTCAGCACTTGAACGTGCTAGTGATCGGAGCAGGTTCGTTCTGTGAACACCGCACTTTTGTCACGCTCAATTTAGTCTCTGGCATGATGGTAACTCACTATAGGCATCATTGGCTTGACTACAGCCCTGAAACTCCAGGAAACTGGCCGCTACAACGTCACTATCCTCGCAGAGACATTCCCTACTGATTCAAGGACGATCCGTTATACGAGTCACTGGGCAGTAAGACCATGCCTCACATCATCATATACCCTCACGGTATAAGCGAGGTTCGTTCACAGGGCGCTTATCATGTCAGTTATCCGGAAGACAACGAACAACTGCAAAGTATGTCTATGCACTGGTACTGATATACTTTCTGGCACTGAAGTCTAGTTTCCATTGTGCAGAAATAGATAAAGAAACATTTGATACAATTTGGGCCCATTCTGCGCCAGATCACCCAGCATCCCATTGTTTCCACAGACACAAACAGACGCTGTACGAAGCAACTGAAAGAACACATGTTAAATGGCTTGAACATATGCCAGAGGTAATACCCCTCCTTAAACAATCCACCATAACTCAAATTTCAATCTAGTTCCGATACCTCTCCGCAGATGAACTGATCCCCGGCGCTACACTTGGCTACACGTTTCGCACCGTTACTATAACTCCGCACCTGTATCTCTCATACCTTCTCTCACGTTTCCTTGCAAACGGCGGCGCCATTGTCCGTGCAACCCTTCAGCATATCAACGAAGTACTTGAGGAAGGCATTACCCCATTCGTCTCTGTTCCTGCTAGTGTAAATTGCAATGCAAGCACTAGATCACTGGACGTCCATGCCTTGTTCGTGTGCACCGGGCTCGGATCACGATCTCTTGGTGGCGTTGAAGATGATCTTGTGTATCCCCTCCGCAGTCAAACCGTTCTCTTACGTGCGCCTTGGGTTCACTTTGGCAGGTCCTTCAAAAAGCAAGATGGGTTGTACACATACGTGATGCCAAGGAAAAATGGCGATGTATGTTACCAGGTTGCTTCCGGGAAAAACGGGTCACTGACGTAGAGCCAGGTTTTCGTCGGAAGTACGAGGACACCAAATGACTGGTGCGTATCACGTTACGAGATGTGGCTTGTGGTTATTGAATTCTCCTAGGTCCGCCACTCTCCGCTCAGACACGACAACCGAAATCCTTCTTCACGCGTTTGCTCTGGTTCCAGAACTCGCGCCACCAAACATCTCGAACCCAACGGTGGACGACCTTCGCTCAATCATAGTAGATGTTGGGTGTGGACTCCGTCCGGCACGCAAAGGTGGGGTTCGCCTTGACTTTGATTGGGTAACACCTGTTCAGGATGGGAAGAAAATACCGGTCGTGTTTAATTACGGGTACGTTTGGAACAATTCAACCCCCGTGATGACGAGAGCTCATCTGCTACCACAAAGACATGCTGGACATGGGTATATTTCATCGTGGGGATCGGCAGATGCCGCTGTAGACCTTCTGGAGAAGGCAACTCAGGAGGATCAATTTCCCAACTGAATGAGCCTCTTGTGAGAACATAGCATTCCAGCCTCCGATTACCTATGAACTAGATCGTCCAGGGAAAAAACCGAGAGATATCGCTAGCCGTGATCCAATTAACTCAGGTAGATAGCTTGGCCAGTTTCAGAACTTTCCTAGTATGGGAGTTGCCATTAAGATATACTTAGAAGTTAACCATCACGAGTGCCAGTGCCAACCTGACAACCTGATACAAGAAGCAGAGCTCTGACTCACAGATGAAGAATGTCAAGTGACCAGAAGGAAATAATAGTCATTGGCGCAGGTAAGCACACCAAAGTACACCTCATGCTAGTTAGGGAGCCAGCCTGTTAATCCGTGATGCGGCTTTCTATTCCTCACTCATACATTCTGGAATAGGTGTAGTCGGCTTATCCACCGCTATCCGCATTCAAGAGAGAGGCAAGTTCCGCGTAACTGTTGTCGCCGAAGTATTTCCTACCGACCCACGGACGATCCGATATACAAGTCATTGGGCTGCGAGTATCCCTCAACTGATCGTGAGTGATCGTATCGTAATGATCAGGTTTCCCCTATAGGGTGCCCACCATGTCAGTCATGCCATTGGAGATGTAAGACAGAAAGGTATGCTGTCTGTCTTGAAATCTGGTTCATGGATGCTGTGATCCTTCTCACTCCTTGCTCCATGACCATGCAGCACTGGACAAGGAAACATTTGAAACGATGTGGAGAGATTCGGATCCGGATGAAGAAGGAGCGGTAGCCGGACTCTTCTTCAGACACACCCAGACTGAATTCCGAGCGGATGGCGTCGATCCATCTTCGTGGTTGGATTACATGCCTGATGTGAGCTTCTTGTTCTATTCCAGAACTGCATTTTCACCATCCGCCCTTCAACGCGCTCGGACGAACGACATCGTGTAGTTTCGTACAACGTCAGAACATGAACTCATTCCAGGTGCCACAGCCGGATACACATTCACTACATTCAGCCTGAATACAGCTGCGTACTTGAATTGGCTGCTTGCGCGCTTTCTCTCTAGTGGAGGCTCCACAAGGCGCACGAACTTGCAACACATCTCCCAGGTAATATCATCGGAACAAATGTTCTCTAGATCGGGCTGCTCATACATTAGCATGATCTGTAGGTATTGGACAGTGTCACAGAGAGTCCAGTAGCGATCGTCGCATGCCCTGGTATTGGCGCCCGTTTTCTTGGAGGCATCGAAGACAAGGGCGTTTATCCTATCCGCGGACAAACTATCCTGCTGCGCGCGCCATGGATCAAGTATGGGAGAACGCTTAGTAAAGCGGATGGGTCATATGTTTACATGATACCATTGCCCTCAGGAAATGTGCACTTTCTTTGTGTCTATTCCACGAGGAAACACTCAGTGCCATTGACAGGTCCTCATAGGTGGGATCAAAGTGCCTGACGATTGGCAAGTCAATTTCGTCCAGATCATGAAATCCTCACCGATTCTTTGAATGCTAGGTATCCAGTACCACGCGCTACGGATCGCAACCATATTCTTACGAATGTACTTGCTCTTTGCCCCGATCTAGCACCTCCGCCTGTTCGTGCGAGCCGTGAACCAACGGCTGAGGACCTCGAGGCACTCATCATCGATGAAGGGTGTGGGCTACGCCCAGGAAGAAAAGGAGGCATCAGACTCGAGGTAGACTTCTTGGAGCGTACCGAAGGCGGGAACATTCCGGTTGTCTATAATTATGGGTTAGTCAATTCAGAATTTGACAGTGGTGGTGCTGACCATAATCCGAAATGTAGTCATGCCGGGATGGGTTTCCAGTCTTCATGGGGATCAGCAAGTGTTGTGCTACAAATGTTGGAGGATGTGTTGAAGGATAAACAAACGTAGATGATAGAAATGTTCCCACCCGCCAATCGAGCTGACTACTTCAACTGCCTCTTCACTAAGTTATGAGGGTACACCGTCTTTTACCCCTCGTCTTCCTTTCCACAGTCCTTGCGTCTGTTATCCCTGACGCACAGGTCGTTCTTGGTGATGCATCGGGTGCGGTTGGCGGTCTGTTCAGTCCAGTCCAGTCTGGATTGAAGGGGACTGGTGCGAGAATTCACAAGTGGACAGACAGCGGAAAGAACTTTGTGCTGGAGCATGGCCTAACGTGTGAGTCTTTGAGCGGTAATTTCGGTGGGTGCCTGGCTGATGCGGACGTAGATGAGCTTGTCCGTCACTCGTTCTTTCCCGGCCATCAGCTCAGAATTACAGAGCCCACGCTCTGTGAGCCATCCGTAAAGCAGTACTCTGGATACCTTGACGTCACCGACGACAAGCATCTCTTCTTTTGGTCCGTGTTGTCCTGCCTCGCCTCTAGCAAGTTCGTTTAATGCCTTTGTCACCTGATGAACTAGGTTCTTCGAAGCTCGCGAGTCGCCAAAGAATGCGCCTGTTATGTTGTGGATCAATGGTGGTCCTGGTTGTAGTTCCTCTGCGGGTCTTCTCTTTGAGCTTGGACCTTGTCGCGTCGCAAATAACGGCACCACCACGGTTCCGAACCCATACAGCTGGACGACGAATGCTAACATCATCTTCCTCGACCAGCCTGTTGATGTGGGGTACTCCTACGTTGAGGACGGGAGCACCGTCAACACCAGCCCTCTAGCTGCCAAGGACGTATATGTGTTCCTGGAGCTTTTCTTCTCTCGTTTTCCAGAATATGCATCGTTGCCATTTCACCTTGCGGGTGAGAGTTACGGTGGCACCTTTGTGCCTAACATTGCGAATATTATATACAACGAGAACAAGAAGGTCCCTGTGAAAACTTCGCTTGGTGGTGCCAGTGCGCTCGTTAGGATCAACCTGGCATCTGTCATCATTGGCAACGGGATGACCGACAACTATATCCAGATGGCCTCGATACCTGACTACCTCTGTGACGGACCATACCCTCTCTACGATGATCCTCAGGGACCACAGTGCCAGGCGTTAAGGACCAAAGTGCCCATATGCCAGACGCTTATAAAGGGTTGCCACAAATTCAATTCTCGCTTACTCTGTGTCCCTGCAGCTCTGTACTGCAACGCCCAGTTGTATGGTCCTATTGCACGTACGTTTAGTTTCACCCCTTTCCTCGTCATTCTGAACATTACCGTTCATCCCCTATTAGAGTCTGGTTTGAACCCGTATGATGCGCGTCGTCTTTGCGATCGCGAGAAGGATGGTCCCCTCTGCTATCCAGAAATGAACTGGGTCGAAGCATATATGAGCCAACCCGAGGTCAAATCTGCGTTAGGCGTTAATCCTCAGCGCAAATTTGAGGCTTGTAACATGGCTATTAATCAAGCATTCATGCTTCAAGGGGACGCAATGCACAACACTCCTTCTCTATTACCCCCCTTGATTAATGACGGAGTGAGGTTATTGATATATGCTGGGAATGCGGGTGAGTAGAATATCTCTTCTTTTTTATAGTGTGGACGGTTATCTAACGTTTCATATGGCCAGATATGATGTGCAACTATATCGTAAGCTCTCTTACCAGAGAATTAAGTGCCTATTAAGTGTTTTGCAGGGAAATGAGCGCTGGTTGGAAGTTCTCGAAACTGATTTCCTCGATGAATTCACAACCGCGCCCACGGAACAATGGATAACGATTCCATCTGGCAGAGTTGCGGGTACCGTGCGCAGTGCGAATGGGGGTGACTCGGGTGCGGGTAATATCACCTTTGTTACCGTTCACGAAGCGGGGTCAGTATTTCGGCTGCTTATCTCACCGGTGCATGCTAATGTCTTCATTTCACATAGTCATATGGTGCCATTCGATCAACCAGAAGCCGCTCTGGTAGGTTGTCGTAATCCTCTTATGAACACCCTTAATCAATCATTTCACGTCTCATAGGACATGATTACGAGGTGGATTAAAGATATTCCCCTGGCTTAAGAGGTACTTTATCAGAATATCTGTTTACTAGTTCCATTCTTCATGGTGTGAAGGCTAAAAGGGTGCCCCGTGTTGCCTTTCAGCTAACTAATTATTGGCTTATGTGTCGTCTGTAGTGAATATATCCGGTGCGGGAATTATTAAAGAGATCGGTTGATGTTAGATTGCAGATGCAGCGTATTCAACCACAGACCTACCGATCTTCCTTGGTTGTTGTTTCACCTACCTTTTGCACGGAGATCTGTCAGGTTCTTTGTTTGCAAATCATCAATCACTACGCAGGCTTGGATGGGGGTCGATGCGTCGAAATATCCCAAGCACATCGCGTGGTCTGATGTATCCTATCTCATTTTCTTTGACGGTCTCGCCTAGTTTTTACACTGGCGTAGTGGCGTAGTTTTGTCCTCAAGCGTACATGACAAGGAACATACGGCACGCCCGACCGCTGTATTCTGCATCCAGTGTCTCTGACTGCTTGGATAAATCCTCAAATGCTTCTGAGCTCCTAACCTCCGACGGGTCATCTCTGCATCACGACACCAGTGTTCGCCTTCAAACCGCACAAAGAATTCCGGACAGACGAATTGGAATAAATGATCTTTATACAGGAAAGTATAACTAATCGTTTCCTGAGAAGGCCGGCGGCCGCCTCTCCAAAATACGCGTGCATAAAGGGACCAAACCGCGCAATCAGAATTTCGAGGTAACTCGAGAGGCGTCACACCAACAAGCGCGATCGCGTGCTGCGCTTAGCGATAGTCGGAGGTGATACCAGGGCAGAGCGTAAGCGTAATGTCCGTGTTGGGGCAAGTATAGTCGACAAGGTCAGCGGGGGTGTATCCACCTACAGGACATGCATTAGCTTTGCACCAAGACCAAGGGGGACGAGACTTACTGGCGCCGTCGTTGTCGGGGAAGGCGTACGCGTTGTAGCAGGTGTTGTAGTAGAAGGGGCTGTTGGGACCAGGGCCAGCATTGTTCACGCAGCCTCCTCCACCAGCGGGAAGAGCCCCACCGCTGCATGCGGAAGAGGAAGAACAGCAAGGAGAGAAGCATGAACCACTCGGTCCAGGGACGGGCTGGATGGATCGATATCAGCGCATCACAAGGAAAGGTTCAAGAGTGTGTACTTACGCAACCGGAAGAAATGGTGCAGGCAAACGCATCGCAGCTAGCATCAGTCGAGGAAATCTCCATCCCAACATTGTATCCGTAGATGAGGGAGATGTCGTAGGTCACTGAACCGGGGATGGCGTACTGGGTGAAGAGGACAAAAGTTGGAGGACTCAAATAAATGAGCACGGGCTGGAGATACTTACAAAGTTGAATTCAGCCCTGCTGAACGGAGTCACACCATCCCAAGTAGGACCACCGGTAGTGCAAGAACCTGCGCTGTTGCATCCGGTACCTATGGACCATGAGTAGAGTTCCGAGGATCGGTAAAAAAAATCGATGGCTCACCGACGTTCACGGCACCATCCCAGTTGGAGCTGATCCCCAAGTTGGCACTGGCACCAGCACCAACGTTCACGTTGTTCTGGATGGTACCAAAACTGGTCTGGGTGTAAAGGAAAACAGACTCGCTACATTTGTTGACAACAGTCAGGGACTGGGCTTGAGCTACAGTCGCAAATGCTGCGAGAACGAGTGTAGAGAGAAGAGACATGTATATGTGGACTGGAAGTTGAAGTGGCTTGTTGGGATGGGAAGCAGTGGGTTTAGAACCCAACCTTTATACTCTTCGTGTGGGCGGTGAAGACGCAAATCCAGGGGGGCGAGACCTTCTTGATGGAGCACATCAAGATGTGGAGCAATGGTCTAAAAATTCAAGGTGAGATATCAATAGAATTGAGGATACCAACCCCAAATCCCAAGTGTTACAACCGGTGCTCGCTTGTCCCATCGCCCACAGCAACCCAGATAAGTCACAGCCAACACAAGTACCATATAGCAATGATTGTCCGTTGAACGGGCTGATTGGTTGGTCCGAAGTTTCACCATTTCGATTAAAAATAATTTACCAGATTAGAATCACCCATGACTGAGTCGTTGACGAGCGGCCATATCGATTGCCTTACACCAAAGCGGCGGAATTCAGTCATAGGATAGAGTCCTATGGCTATGTGGATGCTTTTGATCAGTATTTAGGCTGCGAGGAATAAGTACATACAACGAGCTGCGGTTCGAACGTAGAGAACTTGTCTATAACCTCCGAGTCAAGAAAGCAGTCCCAACTTGGGCCACCGATCACCGGTTTCAGTTGCCGCCCATGTGTATGATCATTGATGACCATGAACATATGATCAGAATCCGTTTTTCTGCGGCCATTTGCAACTTGCTATGCCTGAGGGCGATGTTGGTTGTTAAAATAAACCTCGTAGGGGTAAAGAACAGCAAACAACCGCCAGTGTACTGGACCACAACAGCACGAGTGGAGCTGGCAGCAGTGCATTCATAAATAGCTGGACAGACGTGGTACGCCGCATAGGAAAAATATCAGGCTTGATTCCATCTGACTGCTGAGTTTATCATGGACAACTAGAATTTGGCCTCTACCACTTGGCCTTACTTGTCACAGTTGTCAGCGACGGAGACTTGAAGACAAAATCTGTACGCAACTCTTGACGAGTGAAACAAAGACGCCGAGCCGCTGTATAGATCCCACATTGAAACTTTCGAATCGATGGGACCCTCAAAAGGGAAATTCAATAAGCCGGAGAACCTCTGGTGGTTATTGACTCACGTTGGTTTCCAAGGAGCTGTGTATGTATTACACCCCAAATAACAAGTGATTATTCTAGATGCGAACCCACGGATCAGAAGATACTGGCCTGCACGCAGCAGAACTCGTGAGAACTCGTGCCCGCCATACACATTGGTGGTGCGTACCACTATATTGCTGGTAGGCACGGATGTAATACTAATCCCGGCTTCGAGGGACCTGGGAGACGGATATGCTTTGGCGACCGAAGGCGCTTCAGACCCGTTTTCCTACGTTCACACAACTGACAGTAGTGCGGCTGTTTTCGTGCATCTGGATTTATAGCTGCCTCGTTGGTGCGCGTGAGTGCATCGGACACTCGGTATTTCGAGAACAGGATATCCCGAATTTGATGAGTAAATATATGCCTTGTTACATTGAGTGGATACTCAGGACATGCTCTTTTACACAGGAACAGGAACCCATCCTACAACATACGGCCGTCCTGGAACTGGTGTAAGGATATAATACAAATTCGAACTAGACTTCTGATTGATATTGAAATATCAGTATATGTTGAACTTTCGGATAAGGACGCAAACCCACCATGACCAGAACTCAGATTCCGATATGCACAAACACGATTCGCTTCTCCAATGACACCTCGTTGGCGGTCTCTAAAGCCGCAGTGTTGAGTGCCGCAGCTGCATTCCCAAAATCGATCACTGGGTGTTTGAACATCTCTTTGTAAAACCGAGTGACGACCTGGTGCGCAACCGCATCATCCACCCTCCATAGTGTCCCAATCACTCCATTGAATCCAGCAAACTGCATCCCGGCTGCGAGATGGAGCACCTCGTCTGGGGTCGACTCGTCTCCAACCGCTGTATGACACGCAGACAGGAACGCAAACTCAGAGTTCGTGTAGCGTTCCTGGATGATGCGCATCAACGTGAGCTTGCCGTCCCCCATCGCAAACCACGAATCGAATGGCTTTTCAGCATGCTGCGCACCGTGACAGGCGACATGGACCCATCGGTGGTCGCGGAAGGCCTGCACTGCACCCTCGATGGTGGCCGCTCTTCCGGTGATGGTCTCGAACTGGACATCGAGGGGCATCCCGGTCTCGTTGCGAATTCTGGAGAGTTCGTGCGTCACCTCGGGGAGCTCCCCGAGCTTGGTGTCTGCGCTCGGCCGTGCCTGGCCGACAGCCGCAAACGAAATCGTGTTTTTGGTGCCCGAGTCGCCACCGTGGGCCCTCTGTGAGCGGATACGGTCGCGTGTACGAATGAGGGCGGACAACGAGGGGGCATACGAGGAGACATAGATGTCCATCACATTCTTCTCAGCTTTCCTGTGAGGACCTGCAGCATGGAACGGGAGAAGGGTGAATTTTGACGTCGGACACCACCATATGCGCGAACCCTGAGGAAGCTGAACCTCGTTCTGCAATGCGGAAACGACTGGTTCGACCACGGACGACCATAAATCCCGCAAGACCTCTTTCACGTAGTGCTCTCTGTTGTCTCCATATGCATGCGCGTCCCGGGTGAGCTCCGATAACTGTGAACACAGTTGCTTGACATCGTCGAGTGAACAAGGAAGGGAAACATGGACAGGAGGGCGATTATGGAGAACGATAAGAGCATCACAGGTATATCTGCTTGCATTCACGATGATTACTGGTCCATATTCAGCGGCTCGTTGTAGGTCCTCGAAATGGGGTGGTAAGAGGAATTGCGAGAACCCATCGAACCGACGAATATTGTCCACAACAGCCTGCCACTCCTTCTGGACCTCCCAATATGGACCCTCATTACTCCCAGTCCCTTGGGCGTGCTTCCTAAGGTCTGCGCTCAATCGTGCAAATTTCTTCCCGAGCTCGCCTCCTTGTTCACCCTGACTCTCCAGTGTGACTATAGAAATGTCGACACGAGCGAGTTGATTCCACAGGATCCCACGACCTTGCTCAAGAAGTTCAGCAGCCATCTGAAGGTCACCATGCCTTGTAGCACATGAGAATGCATCATTGGCTAGATCTGCCACTCTTGCTTGCATTGCCTCATGTCGAGAGTCCAGTGAAGAGCTGAAGGAGGCAAAGTGATCCAGTGTATTTATTGATGTTTGGTAAGCCTCTAATACTGATGGATGGTTGTACATTTCAGCATCTTGAACCCAGGCCTGGGTTGCATTCCATAAATTGAGAGAAGCCACTGGACTACACTTCTTGAGTAGTCTATAGGTCTCAAAAGCTTCATTTTGTAGAGGATATGGTTGATCAGGGGGATTATCCCCTTCAGAAGGAAATGGAAGAAGAATAGTGGTAGCCAGTTCACTAACAGTATTTGCAAAATATTGATGTTGAGCTGGATAAATTTGTAGTGCCTCCTTGAACAGCTTGATTGCCCTGATCAAGTCAGAGTAGTTTTTGACCTTCTTGTAGTGGTTTTTCAGGAGTACTGCAAGATTCATGACTGAAATCCCATGATCATGATAGCCTGGTGGACAGAGCTCCACACATTTTTCCTGGAGACTAATTGCTCTTGTCAAGTCAAATAGATTACCCTCCCTATCAAAACGAGCATTCAATGATTCAGCAAGGTTATCCAGTACTATATGATGAAATGAATCATGTGCTGGATAAAGATCAAGTGTTTTTTCCATCATTTCAATGGCCCTGTTTAGATCTGCAATATCTCCACTCTTCTGGTAATGCTCATGCAAGTAGACTGCCATATTTGCAAATACCATTCTATCACCTGGAGACAAATCAAGGCATTGTTGTTGCATTTCTATAACCCTATCAAGGTCTGATTTGTTTTTCTGGATTTCATAATATTGGTATAAAGGCACTGTAAGGTTTGCAAGAGCATTGGCATAATTTGGATGGCCAATTGGGCAAAGATCAAGCACAGTCTGAAACATCTCCACAGATCTGTAGAGATATGAGATATCACCCCTTTGCTCATAACACAGATTAAAGATGCATCCAAGATCATTCAAGGCTTTAGTATGATCTGTATGGCCCAAGGGACAGAGGTCTAATTTTGCTAGTCCCAGTTCAAGCTGTGTATATACTAGGGGCAAGTTTTGGGCCTGCTCCCCAAATCCCCCTAAGCTCTGGTGATCTCTATCAAGAGCTGATACACAGTCATGTCCATTTGATATGCACTAAAGTGTACATTGAATCATTGGCAAACTAGACTAAGATAAAGCTTACAAGCTCATTGCAAGTATTGCATGACATGGTCAGAGTTGCAGGACCAGATGACATCCCATCCACATTGCCTGATAAATCATTAGAACTCAAGGGAGAAAGGTGGAGATGAGATTCACATTGCCATTCATTGCCAGACTCCAATAGGCTGGCTACACTTGTAGACACCTGATCCCCTAGTGGTTGTTTATCCCACCCTAGCATAAATTCAGGAAGAATGCATGCAGCAATTCTGACAGAAGCAGAAGGAGGTACTGTGCTGTGGAGTAACAGAATCAACAGTTGTAATTGCAAGGTGTACAGTAATGAAGCTTACAAGAGAAAGGGATGGTCCCATGTTACTATTAGACCATTGTCTGATAGTTCCCCAGCACATGTTATTTTTGACATGTCGTCAACAAGAACCGTGACACGGATGTCTTGGTCTTCAAGTTGGGAAGAAACAGTCAACTGACCAACTATGAAAAAAATGAGCATGCAGAAAGATAGTGTTGGCAAAAACATACCTGTCACTTGGAAAGTAACAGCTTCTGGGTCTTTTCGATTCGTCCGGGAAGCTTGATGGGACGGCATTGGAATGAGATAAGTCGGAGAGGGGGAGACAAAAAGGGAATGTGGATGACAAGATGAGAATCACAAGATGGGACAGATGAGAATACTTGACTGGGAAGGATGGTGGGGGGGAGGGGGGGGGGGATGAGGCTGCGGATCGACAACGCGCAGTGCTCAATGGCAGACAGAGTATAGCAGGGGATAAGGCAGGACCAGGAAAGATTTCTGATTGGCAACGAGGGCGGATACAGCCTGGGACAAATATTAGGCGTGAAAATGTGCTGAGTGCAATGGGGGAAGAGTAATGTGACAGGCAAGTGGCGAGGAGGGAAAGGAGGCGTATAAAGCGGATGGGTTGAGGCTAAAGGGGGTGAGGGAGCGAGCTTGAAGGCGACAAACAGGCAAGGCAGGAAACGGTAGGTAGAATGCGGAAGAGTTTTAGGACAGGGAAAGGGGAACCAAAAGGCGGGAACGAACCTAGAACAGGTTAAGATATCAATGACGACAGTAACTTGTACATACAACGCACAGAAAGATCGAAGCGGAGGCACGCAGCAATGAATGAGCAATGGCAGATGATGGCAGAGAGGAATGTTAACTCTGGAATGACACAGAACAAGGCAGAGCAGAGAAGCTTTGGGGTAGATCAAAGCAGAAGCAGGATAGTATGGGCGTAGTTTGCGAGAGTAGGGATTAGAGACAAGCGGAGGAACAGCAGAGGAGTAACCACAAGAAAGGCTTAGATAACAAATCGAGGGCACCAAAGTAAACGCGAACTGGCTAGACAAGAATGGGGCGGGCAGGATTAGAAACAAAGGAGATGAGAAAGAATATTCGTGCGGCCGAAGAACGGACTACAAGACTGTAACCTGATATTAGTTAGGAACTCGACTGGGGCCTAGAAACAAGATGAAGGACAAGGAACATGTAAGAAATGACAGGAACAAACACAAGATGGTAGTCTGCACTCACGTAGTGAGATGGGCGAGACGGTATACAACAACGTTTGCGGATTACAGGAATACCGCTTTAAAGCAAAGCTCCAACGGTGCGAGTAGCCAAAATGATCCAGAGATGGGTCGTCAATGATACACTGTACGAGAAGAGAAGAGACGCAGCGAGTTGTTTCAGACCACGAGAGTGGTCCGAGTAAGTGATGGATATCGATAAGACACGAGGCGTCCGTGGTATAAGCGCCCGTCGACTCGCACCTGATTGGCTGACCCTAGTTCGGACACTTTAACCCTGTTCAAAGGTCAGAGAATTAGACAAACGCGCCGAATATGCAAGGAGATATACGAGAGCCTTTGGGAACATTCACTGTCAGTGGTGATCCATTTTCGACTTTAATTATCAAGGCTGCGACCAGTGGCATGCAGGGTGTGTCCCGAATTTCGTGATTCGATGGACTCGACTGAATTCCAGTAGGCATTTGGAAGCCGCCCTGCACGATGTAAATATGATGGTTCCCTCAGACTGTCAGACATCAGCTGCCGCCCCTCTTAGCTAGACAACATGTTTGCCAGCAAGATGCACTTCCCTCCGCACACTCGACCAAGGTTTCTGTCGCCCCTGTCTTACCGGAGTTTGCCGTTTGCGCGCATGACACAGACACCTCTCAATTGCTGCATACCTCTGAGCCCGGCCTTGTCATCACCGCGACCGACGACAATGACAACAGTACTATAGCACGCTGCCCACAACCCACCATGACACGACGACGACGGCGGTGGCGGCAGCACAACAGCACAACAGCACACCAGCCACGACAGCGCCGACGACGAGGAGGGATGCCCACCGACGGTCTGTCCACCCACGGGCCAGCAACCATCCAGACGACGGTAACCACGGCGGGCGCATGCAACGGCATGCCTACCACCATTACGACCCGACGTGCAAAGGCGAGGGCGCCGGGCTGATACCGATGACAATCGAGGACCACTACATGACGGCGACGAGAACGGCGAGGCCAACAGCGGCACATCCCGCCACCACCGTCATACGATGAGGCGGGCGACGGCTGCACAACGGCCCACCACCACCAAGCCACGACGACGACGACGGTTGGAATGGCGATGGCGACGATGGAGGCGGGCGATGGCTGCGCAACGGTGCACCCCACCTAATGACGAGCACCGCGACAGCGTGCCCATCACCACTACCTCGACAACGGCGCACGGCGCGCACACCATCTACACGACAACAAAGAGGGCGATGGCGCCGCGACGGCGTGCCATCACTACCACCTCGATGACGATGGAGTGGCGCAACGTCTCGCGCACGACCATCACCATAAGCGGAGAAGGGACGCAATGGTGCGCGAATCACCGACGCGACGACGAAGGGGGAGGCGGCCTACCCACCATCGCCATACGACAATGGCGCAACGGCCTCCCCACCACAGCTGACATGCGACAAGACAGGCGAGGGCTTCGCAACAGCGCGCCACCACCATGCCACGACGAGAACAGTGAGGGCGAGGGCGGCGCATGCGCGCATGTGTCCACCACCGCGATGTGACGGTAACAGCCCTGCGACGATGAAGGAGGCGCACGAAGGTGAAGGCGGCGCAACAGCAGCACGCCACGCGCGCGAGGGTAGATACCCGTGGGTGTGCCGCTGCATGTACGGGTATTTGGCGGGTACATATGGGCATGGGTATGCCCTGTGGTACCCTGGGGTTTTCCTATGAAAAAAAAAGCAGCGGCGGTGGCAGCTTAACTTTAAGTCTCCGTCTAGTCTGTTCATCACTTACTCATTTCTTTGGCCTCAGACTTTTGATTGACCATAGCTCCGCTGTGGTCAAAAGACCATGCCACTCCCGTGTCCAGATACCCACTTCTTTTACTTTTTTTGTAGACTGTCGCTCCTTGTGTCGAAAGACCATGCCACTGCTTTTGATACCCTGACTATTTCCAGTATTCAAGCAAGGTTATTGCCGACGACAGCCGCGGTCCCTGAGTCGTCAGTCTCACCGGCGATATTGCTTCAGACCCGTTTTCCTACGTTCACACAACTGACAGTAGTGCGGCTGTTCTCGTGCATCTGGATTTATAGCTGCCTCATTGGTGCGCGTGAGTGCATCGGACACTCGGTATTTCCCCGTCTATGAGAACAGGATATCCCGAATTTGATGAGTAAATATATGCCTTGTTACATTGAGTGGATACTCAGGACATGCTCTTTTACACAGGAACAGGAACCCGTCCTACAACATACGGCCGTCCTGGCACTGGTGTAAAGATATAATACAGATTCGAACTAAATGGACTTCTGATCGATATTGAAAGATCAGTATATGTCGAACTTTCGGATAAGGACGCAAACCCACCGTGACCAGAACTCAGATTCCGATATGCACAAACACGATTCGCTTCTCCAATGACACCTCGTTCGCAGTCTCTAAAGCCGCAGTGTTGAGTGCCGCAGCTGCATTCCCAAAATCGATCACTGGGTGTTTGAACATCTCTTTGTAAAATCGAGTGACCACCTGGTGCGCAACCGCATCATCCACCCTCCATAGTGTCCCAATCACTCCATTGAATCCAGCAAACTGCATCCCGGCCGCGAGATGGAGCACCTCGTCTGGGGTCGACTCGTCTCCAACCGCTGTATGACACGCAGACAGGAACGCAAACTCAGAGTTCGTGTAGCGTTCCTGGATGATGCGCATCAACGTGAGCTTGCCATCCCCCATCGCAAACCACGAATCGAACGGCTTTTCAGCATGCTGCGCACCGTGACAGGCGACATGGACCCATCGGTGGTCGCGGAAAGCTTGCACTGCACCCTCGATGGTGGCCGCTCTTCCGGTGATGGTCTCGAATTGGACATCGAGGGGCATCCCGGTCT
>JBBPUD010000297.1:0-14309 GCA_038094475.1 Phylloporus aff. rhodophaeus
GCTGGCATGTCATGCTGTAATGTGATGTAACATGCTGTCACATGCTGTCACATTACTATATTACTGTAACCCCTGTTCCAAAATTGGTGATTTGCTGATATAGATCATATAGCCGTGCATGCGCTGCACCAGAAAGTGGTGTTCAACTGTAAAGTTGAAAGAACGCCAGCAGGGCACATAACCTTCCAGCCTGGACAATTAGTCCAAGTCCATGACAGTGCACGAGACAACACGCTGTTTACCATGCGCAAAATCCTCCCTCAGTGGTCAGCACTGTGATGAGTGGTTGAAAAAGGTAGAAACTCCTATACACTACAAACCCTCAAAGGGTTTCCCCTTGGTGGCTGGTTCCATGTGCGATGGTTGCGCGAGTTCATTCCACACAAAGGTACGACACTCGCAGCGGAAGAAGGCTGGCTCGTAGATGAAGAGCCAAGCAGTGATAAGAAGTGGTTAGATGCAGAGCTCAGAACAAGGGGCATGGATAATGGGGCAAAGAATGCCAAAGGACTCAAAGAAGGAGACAACAAAGACTAGCTAGGTTGGATAGGAATGGGCGACCCTGGCAGTTCGCATGAAGAGGAGGGGACACATGTGGCAGTGCAGAGTCTGGAGTAGAGACAAGAGAAGTGTCAGGGTGTCAGAGGTCCAGAGTTCAGGTAGAGCCAAAGAGGTTGAGAGTCGAGAGAGGGTGTAGGGCAAGGGTTCAGTCTATCTAGCATCTACAGAGCACCATTAGGCCTACCATCCCAAATGACCTGTACATGATGTATACGACTATAGAGGTCAGTTGAAGATCAAAATGAGGGCTACATACCTGCATACCAAGCAGAGAATGGCGGGTGGCATGCATGTATGGATGGGGCTGGAATGAGTGAGAGAATGCATGTGGGGAAATGGGTGGGCATGCTCATCGTTGTCTGGTGCCCGTGTCCTCTGTGTTGTTGCCTAGCCTTCGCATAGGGTGGTGTCCCTCTGTGTTGTCCCTGTGCAGTGGTTGTGGTTAGTGGTAGCTGGACTATGGGGTGTGCATCATTGTAGTGGCTGATACAGTAGTTGGCCGTTTCTCACGGCTTCTGGGCTTCTGGGGCCCAGCTCAGCTTTTTGGGGCTTGGCTTTGCAAGCTCAGGGCTTTCGAGCTGGGCCTTGACATCACTAGTGGCAACTATCCTGTACGACATCAGCAAACCATCCCAAATCTAGTGTCATCTCATAAGCCCTCTTAGACCTCGTAGAGTCTAGCACAACCTTGCAGCACCAGTTGAAATTTTCATCTCACAGCACTAGAACTAGGACTTCACTGCTAGTCCTTGTATGATCTGTTCTTTTGTGTTAGATCTTGCAGGGACTAGAAGCAACATGTCACATCTGTACTATGTCTAGCTAGCACCTATATAATTACAACATTAACTTGTATCAACACGGGCGATGGCTTCAAAGTTTTCCTCAAAGTCTTTTAAACTCCAATTCAACTCTTCCTTGCCCCATTATCTTCACTTCTGTTGTTTGCCATCTCTGGCACACTGCAGGTGATCACTGAATACCCTCAGTTTGCACTATCAACAACACTATTCAACCTCTGACAGTGGGTGTTGTCCTTTGCAGATCATGTACCTGACTCGCACATCAGGGCCTTTGTTTTGTAACCATAGATTGATGACAGTAAACTGCTCTTGCCCAACTTGCCTTCAAGCCCAGCTTTCAAGCCACATTACCACCACCACATGACAGACTACAACAAGAATGGTGAGAGTGCTGCTAGCGCCATGCAGGCAGCACAACAGTGTGCCCGCCACAACAAGGAGAGTAATGGAGATGCTACCTGTGACAAGGACAACCTTCCATTCCTACAGGCTCACCAAGTGAAAGTCATCGTTCTTCCATGAGCAGAGCATCAATCTGAGCCCAAGGATGGAAGAGAATCTAGTGAATATGATGCATGGGCCAAGGTGACAATGCAATGGCCCTACACACTGGAGTACAACAATGCACCCATCACAGGGAGGTTTGATGGAATATCTACCAACCATGACACATGAATCATGATGAGGGCATGGATGCACAACTGTGTACCCACTATCATGATGCCAATAACAAGAGCGAGGTGGTACAAACGGTGCACCCATTACTACAATGCCAACAATATCATGACCCACCATGAGGAGGCCCAACCTAGTGCATTTACCAATACGACTGCAAGGGGGAGCAACAGCACACCCACCACCCACTATTATCACCCCCAACAAGGCATGATTGCCACGAGAATCTAGTGACTATAGCAAGGCCTGGTACAACTCAAGTTGATAGGCCTAGTAGCTACACTAAGCAACAAAACTGTTGCAATGTTTGGTAGTTTTGTAATGTTTGTGATGTAGTATGTCATTGTGTGGGAATTTCGCCTAGCAGTAGGGAAGCGAAATGTAGTAGACACTCTTGGCCATCTATAGCACTTTAGGTCATGTGATTAGGTTCAGAGACCACAGAGATATGACCATTTGAATCCACTCATGTCATTGCAACAGTTTTGTTGCTGGTATACTCTCAATCAATTTCTAACACTCTACCACCTCAATCTTCTCCCACTCTACTTGCACTCTCTCCCAAAGTTCAGTAATTCCCTTTGGTGGCTCTAGGTACTTTGCCAACCTTCTTTTCAGCAAAAACCAGACATGTTCAATAGGGTTGAGGTCTGGAGATTAAGCAAGCCATATCATAACCTGGAATCCATGGTCAATGAACCATTGCTTGGCCACTCTGCTGGTATGCTTGGGGTTATTGTCTTGTTGAAAGACAATGTCATCTGGAGTTTTGTCAAAATATTCCAGAGTTTGTTGCAGCTCCTTCTCCATGATCTGCACATAAAGGTTAGCATCCATCTTACCATCAATCTTGCAAGCTATTCCAATCCCTTCCCAAGTCATACAGCCCCACATCATCAAACTTCCCCCTCCAAACTTAACTGTTCCTTGTACAAGCCTATCACTTAGGCCTTCTCCTGTCTTTTTCCAAGCTCACTTCTTGCCATCTGAGCCAAGGTGATTAATTTTGGTCTCATCTGACCATATTACTTGCTTCCAGTCCTCTATAGTCCAATGTTGGTGGCTTAAAGCAAAGTCCATCCTTGCTCTTCTATGACATGGTTTAAGAAAAGAGCATTTCTTCTTCACTACAGCCTTCATTTCTACCTTCCTAAGGTGATGATGAATAGTCTGGGATGAAATGGGCTGGTTCTTGAAATCCTGAAGAGTTTTGGTAACTTGGATAGCATTTTCAGCCTTTCCAGTCCCAATAAGTCAGATGGCATGATGTATGTTAGTGGGAGTGACAATGGAGAGATGACCACCAGAGGATTTTGGAAGGTTGGGACAAAGTTTAGAGTGTATTCTGCTGATAGTGGAGTTGTTAACACCAGTAGCAAGTGATATTTGGCAAGTAGATTGACCCAAATCCAAGAAGGAGATGATTTGATTGTTTTGGTCAATAGAGAGATGGTAGTAGTGAAGAAAGAGTTGTGTTGTGGTTTGTTTGGACTATGTTAAACTTCATATACATCACATGACTCATTACTTGTGTAAAAATAGCTTGTAAGACCTTGATTTGAATGTTTATCAGACCAGCAACAAAACTGTTGTAATGACATGAGTGGATTCAAATGGTCATATCTCTGTGGTCTCTGAACCTAATAACATGACCTAAAGTGCTATAGATAGCCAAGAGTGTCTACTACATTTCGCTTCCCTACGTCTAAGCGAAATTCCCACACAATGACATACTACATCACAAACATTACAAAACTACCAAACATTGCAACAGTTTTGTTGTTCAGTGTATCTTCACAGACATGATCTTGGAGTGCTGGCTCAGAATTTACATGGATGACATAGGCTTACACACACAATAGGATCTGGAACTCCATTGTCAGAGAACTAGACAAGTACTACAATGACTTCATGAGCATGGGCTCTTGATTAAAATCTTGAAATGCTTGTTTGATACACCATGGATGGAGCACATGGGAATGGTCATAGGACAATGACACGTTGAGATGGACCCCACCAAACTCTCAGTGATTAAAGACTAGAACCACATACATTGGTCATGTTGAAAGAACAGCTTGTATTGATAGATAAAGCGTTCATCATAAGGTATTGACTTCTATTGATCATGATGAATGGTCACAGATTAGATAATGTGTTCTACATGAATGCATGACTCATCATGACTTGTTATGACTTGATATGACTTGATATGAGCTATAGTGACCCACCTTGAGTTATACAGATCACATGGTTTCATTGATTGTTGAAAAATCAACAATTTAGAGTTGAAACTCAGTTTAGATTAGACTATAAATTATGGCATTTCATGTAACTAAGTTACAAGCAGTTCAAATTGACCAATCCTATCTTATCTCATCTTTCCCACACTCCTGAATCACTTCACTCAATCCACTGGCTATCACCAGTGATATTCTTAACCAAGTCACTTGCTAGTAGAGTAAGTCTCATCACTTTGCAGTATCCCTATTGCTGTCTTTGTCCCTTGGATGAGAATACAGATCCTATGATAGTATTTAGCATCTGCTCATCAGGTCAAAGGAATCTGTAGTTTCATCATCACCTCTCTTGTACTTCTTACTCAAAAGGATCAGAAGTAGAAATGGACACAACACCAAGACCACACAATGCCTATACTGTCCTTGACTTCTCTTCTATTTTGGCAACTCTCTGTTGACTTGATCACTGATCTCCCTTGCTTTGGTACCTTTGACTCTGTGATGGTTGTGGTCAACCATGGTCTTACTAAGGGGGTAATTTTATGCCCTTGTGACAAAATATCGATACTGCAGGAGTTGCTAAACTCATATTTGATTACATATTCAAATGCTTTGGTCTCTATGACTTTATTATCTCAAATTGTGGTCCTCAGTTTGCCTTTGCCCTTGCCAAGGAACTTGCTCACCTTCTTCAATATGATCTCAAGCTCTTCACTGCCTATCATCCACAGACTAATGAACAAACAGAGTGAATGAACCAGGAACTTGAAACCTACCTTTGGATCTTTTGTGCTAACAACCTGGTTGGATCACATTACTGCAGCAGAGTTTCATCATAACACTGTCCCACATAGCTCTATCAAAGTTTCACCCTTCTCCTTGATGCTTGGATATGAACCTAGGAACTTTCCATTGATGGAAAAGACCTTCATTCCTACCTTGGAAACCAGGCTCACCACTTTGGAAGAAGCCTGAAAGGAAGCCTTAGTTACACATATGTAATTCCACTCACCTCTTGTCTAAATAATCCACACAAAGATTCTCACCTTGGAAAGTCAGTGATCATGTGTAGCTTGAGGCTCATGTCATTTCCTCCTTAGTATATCAATTGAAACTCCCAAGCACATGGAAAATCCACAACATGTTCCACACCTCTTTGCTTTCCCTCTTCAAACAAACTAATGTACATGGTCCATCATTTTCACAGCCTCCACCTGACATGATTGATGATGATGATGAATACAAAGTAGAGGCTATCCTCTTTCACAAGGGCCCCTTTGGCTATCATTGGTACCTGACCACATGGAAAGGCTATTCTTTGGCTGAGAATACTTGAAAAACTAAGGCAAATCTCATGCATGCACAGAATATCCTCAAAAACTATAAAAAACTCCATTGTCTCCAACAGATTCATACTAGTGATATGGATATTGTGATCATTTCATGAGGCTCCTCCTGGATCACTAGATAAAAGAGTTCTGTTGCTATTATCTCAAGTTGTTCTGGGTTATCCTCATCTGCTTCCTTGTCATCATGCTTACCTTTTTCTTGTGCTGGTTTTATATTTTGACTTTGCCCAGCAATGGACCAGTGTTATTTGCAGGCATGAATTTGAGACATGTGAAAAAAGAGTAGGCTGGTGTGAAGTATGAAATCCTACCTTAGGTTCTGCAACCACTATGTACTTTCTAGGCATATTCTAAACTGCTGAGAAGACTGCCATGATCATTCACTCCATCTATTTGAGCCTTAATTGAGTTTGTGTTCATGCCTGTAGCTGAGGATTGGCCAAAGGTGACAGTGTCTGACCCTTGGATAAACAGGCAAAAAAAAAGAGGACAGCATCAGTGAGGCCATGTAAAATCATGTTATTGCTGCAACTCTTTGGGTAGGGTTCTTGACAGTGTTCTCATTGGTTAAAAGGTGCTCAAGCAAGAGAAATATATCTAAATGGAGACACTTTTCAAAAAGAAACACAAAAAATGTGTTTTCAAGTCTTCCCAGTTTGTTGATTTGGAGGGCCTATCATATGGCAGATGCCAGCCTGACTGTGTGCTGCTCTTGTGCAACCCTTGAGCTTTTTTGGCAAGTGCAGATGCATTTTGCCAAGCATTATTTCAGTGCTGGAATACTAGCTAGGCACACTTAGCTGGCAAAGATTCCTTACAAGGCTTTATGTTTTACCTTTATGTTACCTTCTTCTCACCTCAGTTGTGTTTCACACCACCCCAGTTGTTTTTTGTATTGTAACTCTAGCTAATGTATTGTAGTGGACACACTTGCCCTTAATATAGTTTTTGATAGGTTATGAGCCCAGCTAGTGCATACTAGTAGGAACCTGATGTCCACACAACTCCACATTACCTCACTTCATCTCTGTCCTTGCCCTGACACATTCTGGGCCTTCAAAATCCCTTTTGAGCATAACTCCAGCAAAACCTCTACTTGTCCAGTATTGACTGGACCTTTGAACTTCAAAATATGGAAACTTCGTATTATAGCCAAACTGTGACGTGAAAAGATCCTTGGTGTTGTCCTTGGAACTGACTTGGTCCTAACCACCACATCCACTCTCAGTGTTAGCCAGACTGGGCCATTAAAAACTGCATCCAGAACTGCATCTGGAATCAATTCTGCTAAGGACACCCAAAAGTGAATAGAGCATGATGATAAAGCTCATGGGATTATCCAGGACCATATCTCAGATGCACTTCTTCTCAAAACACAACAACATACCACTATGAAGGACCTTTATGATGCTCTTGTAAATCTTCACCAAGCATCAAACCTCACCTTCACCTTTTATTCCTTCTGACAACTCTTTGCATCAGAATGGGATGGAAAATCTGACATTTCTGATCATATTGCCTCCATTTGCATCCTTGAGTCATGCCTTACTGGAATGAAGTTTCCTGTTGATGGAAAAATCCTTGCATTTATCCTTCTCAACTCTCTCTACAAAACTACAGAATGGAACACATTCTCCTCATCAGTCATCAACACAACTAAAGAGGAAAAACTCACTTTCAACATGGTGGAAACTTGCATTCTCTCTGAGGAGACTTGACTAAGGCTCCTAGTACTTCCAATTCAGCATATGCAATCAAATCCAACTGGAAAAAGGGAACAAGTGGTGTGAATACCACCACACCATGGGTCACAATAGACAAGAGTGTCAGAGTTATCAGTTTTGGCCAGCAGAACTGAAGGAGAAATATAAAGGGAAAAGACAAACAATGTGGATGGTAGTTCCAACTGGAAACTAGAACCAATATATCCAAAACATGTAACTAGCAAACATGTAGACTATGCCCTATACCAGTGGATTTAGGCCTATGTCTCATCTGGAAGTGGTTCAAATCCTACTCCACTCTTTCCCTACCTTGCTCAGTGCAATTTGGAGACAACTCTACAGTCAAGGCAATTGAAATTGTAAGTGTCATCCTTTGATCCACCATTAAGAGAAAAAGATATAAAATCTCCCTCAGCAATTTTCTACATGTTCCAGAATTTACACTGTCTCTTATCTTTGTCCCAAAACTGGCCAAAGCAGGATTATCTGCATCTTTCCCAGCAAACTCTACTTCATGCTTTATATGAAAGGGCCCTTATACAGTTCTTATGGGATTGCATGCAGATGGGCAGATAGTTAGCACAATAAGGCAAGGATGGTGGTATGTCCCTGGGGTCTTCTCCTTGTTGCTGGCAAGGGGGACCTTTGCTTGCTTCACTAGTACCTTTCCTCAACCTGCCTTTTCTCTTCCCAACAACTCTCACATGGTCCTTATGTCTTTTTGCACAGCCAGCACACTTTACCTTCCAGGCCATAGCAGTCCATGCTACATTGCTTGCAGGTGGTACACAGATCTTTGTAGTGAGTGTCACCAGGCTGCAATGAGAATCAGAGTGCCAGTGCAGCTTTCTTTGCAATGGATGCTTCATTGATGTTGTTCTCATCTTCCTTTGCCTCTTCTTCTGCCAGTCTTGCATGCTATCAATAGAACATGATGCAATAATTTCACCAAGAAACAGTGTACATGCACCTTTAATCATCCAGATGACCTCATCACCTGTGTTACCACACTCTCCTCCAACATCAATGGACCAGGCACTATTAACTTCACTTCCACTGATTCAGTCCGCTCCTCCTTGGTGAACAGCAACTTGGAACCAGCATCATCTGGGCCACTTGTGCTTGGTACTCCTTGTGTGTGCAAACTCTCTGCTCTTCTCTGTTCTTCAGCCCACTCCAATGCCTTTCATGCTGCCTCCTTCACCATCTTGAGCACTGCAGCTTCTGTAACAGCAGCCTTATGTGCAGCCTCCAGCTTGGTCTTTTTCCTTGTGGCCTCTTCTTCCTTGGTATACTTGTGAGTAGCAGCCTCTTCCTGTTCAATTGTGATCTACCACTTCTTATTCATTGCATTCACTTCTTGCATCTTGGACACTGTCACACTTTGAAGACGTGCCTCACTGCCAGTGTTGCACGCCTTTCATAGAGCCATAGAAACTTGTTTCTAGGTGATGGTTAGAGCAGATGGAAAAAATTAGTAAAAGACCACACACTAGGGCAGTCTTCCATTCTTGCACCTAGTCCCCTTGCTCCTTACACAATGAATCCTAGTCATTAGACATGGTTGCCATGACTGTGACCATGAAGTCTTTAGCCCTTTTGAGTGACTGAAGAGTGACACTGCATGGCAAAGTATCTTCTTGAGTAGCAGTGGAGAGGATATCATTGAAGCTGGACATAGTGGGATGAGGTGTGATGATGGTGATTAAAGGTTAAGCTGGAGTTGTGGTGAAATGGTCAACATGGCAGGTCTTATACATGTGGACCCACCATTGTTCATTTCAAGGTCAGCACTTTGCCAAGTCATGTGACTAACTGGCGACAGTCAGTATCCAACTCTCCTGCAGATGTAGAAGCTGGTTGCTCTCTATGCTTGCAAAACATTATTTTGCAGGTTTCTGGTGCTTTTCTTGGCAGTGTGCAACATGTCCTTCTGTTGTGGTCTGCTTCAAGATTTCATCATTCAGTAGCTATCACCTCATATTCAGTACCTTTCCAACTTAGAGTTTCAGTCATCACCATCAACAGTGATCTTGTTGATAAGGTTTCACTTTTGATAGAGTTTCACTTTGGCTTATAAAAAGTTTGTACACAAATTGGAATGATAGCTTTTTTGCTCTTGATTTATTTCCAGTCTGTTGTCTTCCTCGATACTTCACTGTTGTCTCCATCCTTTTTCCTCATCATTTTCCACCACCCTGCTAGTCACCACTGCCCAGACTCATTCAGTCCATGGGTTTCAAGACTAGACCTCTGCTGGTCTTTTGTGTTTGTGCTCAAGGTTGCATTGCACTACTCCTCTACTTGATACTTACCTATTGTGAATCCCTGGGACAAGTTTAACTCACATCCCTTTACTGACTAGCCTATCTCCTTGGAGGTCAACATCCTCCACAGGATTTATCTTTCTTACAGCACATCTGTAGGCTGTAGACTAAGTTCATCTTGGACACAAATGCCCCAGGACTCAGTAACATCTTGCCAGGGATACCAACTCTGTCAGCAGGTACATACCATCCTATCACTGCTGGTAGACTGTTGTTGACTACCCACAGGTACTCTCAAGGCATTCATACACTTTCTGGCCCTCACTCTCCAAGGGTAGTTCTCCAAGTTTGTGACAGTGGACATCTCTAGCTACCTCTGGACCCTCTACTCCATCCTCTCTTGGGAGGACAACATCACTATCAGCAAGGACACTTGGACAGAGGTGAACATCTACCTCACCTCATCTGAGTTGCAAAGCCATCTTCCATTCTTCACTGCCTATTGAGAGAAGCATTATGCCAGTCTGGCTGATGTCCAGAAGCTCATTGACACCTTCTTAGACATTCAGCACTTTTAGATGAACCAAATGCAGCTGCAAATAATTACATTGACAACAATGCTGTTTGTCTCCATGGAGCAGATCAGGGCCCTTGTTGAGTCAAACTGCTACCATGGCTCAAATGAATGCCTGAAGTAAAGGAACATCAAGGTCCTCATCTTCCCCAATGTGGATGAGCCAGCAAGGCCATCTATTGGAATGTAGGTTACCACTTACCTCCTCAAGGGCTGTTGTGATGTCAACTTGTTCTCAAAGACATTTTTTCTCTTCCCTGAATCTGAACCAGACCATGCTTATTGCCCTGTAATGCTGCTGCTAGTTCTTGACCTTCAGGACCAGGTCTGGAAGGGCGTTAGCAAGCCTGAAGATATTATTTCCCTGCAGGTGAGGAAATTCAAGTGTGACTTTACCATGCTGAGAAGAAAGGTGGGGATAAGTGAAGGGTAGGCCATCTCCAAGGACAAGGCAATGAATTATAGCATGGCCCATTGTCTCCTCCAATATTTTAGTTGGCTGAATAGCTTCCCTGGTATGTGCTTAGGGATCAGCAGGGGTAAACCCCCCTGGGTAATGGAGTGCCAACCTGTACCCAACCTGCACTGTACCTGTACCCGTGAACCCACAGGTCCCATAGCCAATAGGTATCTCTGGGGGTACATGGGGTATATGTACCTCTCGTGGGTTTACCCAAAGGTAATGGTGTGCATGACATCATGACAGTCACACTATCACAAGCATCATGGCCACGACCACCACTGTGACAAAGAGGACAAGGGGGTGTAGGCAACACGATGGCATGCCCATCACCATCACCGTGATGAAGAGGACAAGGGGGTGTGAGCAACATAACAACATGCCCACCACCACTGCAACTGCAACGAAGGGGATGAGGGGAACACAGGCAACACAACAGTGTGCCCACCACCACCACTACGACCACAATGAAGAGGACAAGGGGCCCAAGCAACACGATGGTGTGTGGCACAACTGCGACCACAACAAAGAGAACAAGGGGAGCACAGGCATTAAACGCAACCATGACCACAACAAAAAGGACAAGGGGAGCATGGGCATTGAATGCAACAGCATGCCCACCACCATAACTGTGACTGCAACGAAGAGGACAAGGGGATGTGAGCAACGTGAGGGCATGCCCACAACTGTATGCCTGCCAACTGTATGATGACGAGGGCAATGGGTGCACAATGGTGCACCATTACCACAGTGATGATGATGATGAAGGCAACAGGGGACATAGTGGTATGCCCACTACCATCACCATGTGATGACAAGGGAAATGGGAACTCAACAGCATGCCACTACTGCCACAGCGATGACAACAACAAAGGCAACGGGGGATGCAGTGGTGTGCCCACTACCATCACCATGCGACAACGAGGGCAGTGGAACCAATGTAACCACCACCACAGTGATGATGGGAATGGGGACGTCACACCACCAGTGATCACCACCACTGCAACCACAACTGTGACGAGGACAAGGGAGCACAGGTGATGCAGCAGCATACCCACCACCACCACCATAGTGACTGTGATGAGAATGAGGGGACGTGGGCAACACAACGGTGTACCTGTTACGCTTAGTCCCGGGTAGGGACTTAACATAGACCTTTAGTAGCTTGGCTGAGGTTTCAGGAAGTCCTAAGACTTAGTCACTGCGATGTATGAACAAAGCAGAATCAATGGGTGAAGCTAGTAGCCCAGGAGTTTGGAGTCAAGGGAATTGATTGTAGTAAAGTTAAGATCTAGCTTAGGGTACAAGTATTCGAGATGATGATTTATATAGTAGATGGGATGTGTAGCAACACTAGGAAAGGGAAATGGTGTGATGTAGGGAGAATTATATGATTGGTTGTCGAGAATAGATCAAGAAAATAGAAACCAAAATGAGAACAAGGAAAACACAGCCCTTGATGGCTGTCAACGAAACAACTGTTCAAGTAGACAATAGTCCAATCAGGTGAAACACCAATAGAGCAACATGACAATGAAGGATAAAGAAAAGAACAGACCACCAGCCCACATTTCTCGCATGTCCTGATAGACAAATTGTAACAACACCTGCACCTGTGACCTTGTATATCCCAGTTGCTCATGCTACTTGATAGGGCTTCTGTGGAAGTGCCCTGGTTGCACTGTTGGTAGGCATGGGAACCATCTGCAGAATATTGAATATGCTTGGTAGGTGGTGTCACCCCAGGACCTGTTTCACAAGTTGCTGCCTTTTTTTCTTGTGCATGAGAGAGCATCACACAGTAGATCTTGATGTGTACTGTACATATTTGTGTACCCTACTTCTAGTTGAGGCACAAACAATGTTATAATACAAATTGGATATGAATTGACTAAGAAACCAAAGTAAAGATGTTAAAACCGCAGTAGATACTGTACATAGACAGAGAGATCTCAATGGCAAGTACTACCAGCCTGCAGGTATACCTGCAGGGCTATTTTGATATCCTTTACCTTCTGCACAAACTGGGAGGCATTCACTTGCCAATTACTCACAAGGCAATCAACCTTATCAAGGTTGAAATTGTTCATCGCTACAGCTGCCTGGAGCAGCTCCTTGATAAGCCCAATGTGCTTACCAGCAACCTACCATGCTAGATCAAAGATGATAGAGAGGGGTAAACCTGAGACACTTACCCCATAGAATTTGTCCTTTGAGATTGTATTGTTCAATAAGCCAGACTATAAAAGGTGTCAAGCAAAAAAAAAAAAAAGTATATACCTAAATACATAAAGGGTAGACCCCATCCTTGAAAAGTGTATAATCATTGAGAGAGGTGTGATACTGTCCTGTGGTATTTCTGAGCCTTCACCAGCATTCACAAACCCTTTTATCTTCCTGCATTTTCATGCAGAGTTGGGCTATGAAAAAGAATAAGGAGAAGGAGAGTTGAGAGGCAAGGGCTACTGCAGGCTGTGATGCTGAAGCTATCACACCTGGATGAGAGGAAGGTGAGAAGCCAGGAAGAAGGGCCTGGGTATAGGTGCAGCCACAGCAGAGGACAGGGTAGGGGACAACAAGGGCCCTAATACAAATGAAGCCATAGCAGAAAATGGGGTTGAAGATGACAAGAGCCTCAATACAGATGGAGCCATGGTAGAAGATGGGGTGGAAGAAAACAAGGACCCTGATGCAGATGGAGCTATGGCAGAAGATGGGGTGGAAGATAACAAGGGCTCCAATGTAGATATAGCCATAGCAGAAGACAGGGTGGAAGACAATGAGGGCCCCAATGCAAATGGAGCCATGGCAGAAGATGGGGTGGAAGATGACAAGGGCCCCAATGCAGATACAGTCATGGCACAAGACAGGATGGAAGACAATGAGGGCCCCAATACAGATATAGCCATAGCAAAAGATAGCACAGAAGATGACAAGGGCCTTGTTATAGATATAGCAAAAGACAGGGCAGCAGACGATGTGGGGATAACCCAAAACTGTCAATCCAATGGATAAAGGAGAATGGGGGTGTAAAGCTACTTTTCTTACCTTATTAGCTATATTTTCCTGATTGTGCATTAGCCTGGTCCTAGGGCTTCTGTCAGTATCTAGGCATAGATTGCCTAGGTTGGACTAGTACACCAGCTTGTTATCTATGCCAGAATGGAGGAGTATGGGTCCATGGCTGGCTACAATTTCAAACAGACCTTGTAGCTCAAGGAAGGTCTAGTGTATGGTGTCCAGTATAAAGGGCAAAGCTTTATCCCACCTGATGCTTTAAGTTATCAGGTAGAATCATCTTGATGGACATCATGGGGACCAGGGCATGCAGGGACTCAGAAAGGTCTAGTAGTATTGTTAGCTGGACCATGCTAAGGGCAATATATGAGGAAGGAAAAAAAAAGCCCCACTTTAGCAAAGGCTTTTATACAGTGATTTCAGCTCTGCAATGCAAGCTAAGCTGGTTCACTTGTTAGGTACCTAGAGCTGCTACATTTCATAGCAGGGCTGCTTAAAATGGCTCATACACTGCTCATCTTTATCACTGCAAGTCTATAAGTCAACCACAACCACAACCAGACCAAAGGCAGGTTACAGCTAAAAATGGAACAAAAATAAATAATGTTATTACTGAAAAAAGGAATTAAACCTTTGTTTTA
>JBBPUD010000297.1:18805-30289 GCA_038094475.1 Phylloporus aff. rhodophaeus
CACTACCACCACCATCACCACTATGACCACAACCATGATAAGGTGCAGGGGTATGAGCAATGCAACAGCATGCCTGCCATCACCATGTGATACAAGGGCAAGGGGGGTGCAATGGTGCAGCCCATTATATGGTAAGGTTTTTTATATTTTTTTTATTATGTACATGTGATAGTGTATAAGTGAATATAAATTCTTTTATATGATTGCAAGCTTGGTTCTACTGTACACTAGAGAGCTAGGGGCAATAGGGCAGTTTGGCATAGTCTGGGACATTCTAGGGGAAAGCTAGACTAGGAGTTAGGTACCTTGCTGGGAGAGCTGGGAGCTGTGCAATTCTAGATAGTGCTGGATAGCTAAGGGTTGTTTTGCTGATGAACACAGGCTAAAAGGCTATCAGAATGAACAAGTAGACCAAGTGAGAGAATTTCTATTACACACCAAGATCATGTAGAGTAATTGGAAGTGTTTCTAACAAGATCAACATGGCTTGGACTATTTTTTCTGACATCCACTGATGTAACCTCTGTAACTCTGTAAAATGTTTCATTATTGCAAGAGCCCTCTTGTATACTTCCACTCTTCCAATGAAATCCCTGAATATTTTATGTGTCAGCCACTAAGCTATAGGAAACAATAAGATCCACTGTAACTTACCTGGGTGCTTTTTCAAATACAGGCTCCTCACTAATAATACCTTTTATCTGCTCAAAACTTTTCCAATTACCTTTGCCAGCTATGGTAGTGAGTTAAATATTGTCCTAGTATCAATCATAACAGCAACTTTACAAAAAAAAAAGTCATGCCATGGGCAAACATGGTTACAGCGCAAAATTTGCTGGAATTGACTACCTCTATGCAGACTATCTTCCAGCTGCAATGTATATTCTATTTGACTAGCAGGTCATGATGTTTATTGTATACTAGCTATGAAGGGGACAATTTTGTGCTAGATGACCAAGTTGTCCGTATAGCTCTCAAGTCATACAACAACTTTGTTTTGGATGCAAATTGCTTGTTGGGGTTGCATTCACAGTACCTGCAACTTCTTGGCAGAAAGAAATGGCCTCAACCAGTGATTAGCATAATATGGCAAGATTATGCAGCAATTAACATCTCCTAGAGTGGCATGCTGTACTCACAGTTCACAGTGCCACCTAAAACCTGAATCATGCAGACACTGGCATTTGTTGTAGACTCTCAAAAGCAATCACCAAGGCCTTTGTAGTGGCTCAAGTTGGTTTTATGGTAACCAATCTAAACACACTGCCACAGAATGAAAGTCATGCACTCTATGATCTCTATCTCCTGGTACATTTCCTTCATGACCAGTTGTTCATCAAGATCCTTATTGGTACACCTTGGTCATATCATCTAACCATGTTTCATTTTAGTATCTACTTACTGTGACAGAGGATGCCTTGGTTGATCTCTTCATGTTTGGGTCATTGGCACACTGTTCTAACAAGACAGATCCAATGTGCAATCTCTGTGCAGCCATTGATGCTGCATGTCTCAGTGTGCTCCCAAATGCAATTGGGTTCATTGATACATTTTCATTTTCTGACTGGATGCTTGACAGGTTGTTAAAATATAGGCTCTTGACAATTAGACTTCTGTTGTTTCCACACTTCTGGAAATGGTCATTCCGAAATTCCCACACCTTCAGAAACTCTGGAACTGACCTACATTTGTAAAACTCAACTATATCATATAATTCAATTTTCCCTGACCTATTCCATATAAATCCTACTTACACTTGCCTATTTTTGGAACTTTGTGAGTCTGTATCTCCACCCATATGTATATATAACCTTACCTTATTTCTTTTTTTCTCCTCAGTCATGTTTCACTCTTGTGGGCAACTGGCTGAGGTAGGACCTCTTGTCACTGTTTTCTTTATATATAGCTAATGTACCTTAGTGGACACAATTGCCTTTACATTAGAAAATCTAACAGGTTATGAGCCCTGCTAGTGCACACTAGTAGAATCTACCTATTCATCACAATATTCCTCTTGCCACATTTTCATCCCTTGCCTTGATACATTATGGACCTCTTATCTTGCAATGCCATCTGAATCCACCTCAGGTGAAGCTGCCACTTATCCAGTACTATCTGGATCATCAAACTTCAAAATATGGAAACTACATATGTGTCAGTGCCAAACTACACCATGAAAAAGTCCTTGGGGTAGTTCTTGGCACAGACACATGCCCAACCATTTTCCCCTCTATTTTCTCAAGTACCAGCATCTCTGGAACAAATGTTCTTGCCACTGGAACCACTTAACCAGAACTACCATTTCTGGAAGTAACAGTTCTGAAGAAAATATCTGGAAATGGACAGAACGTGATGAGAAGGCACACAGCATTATTCAAGATCACATATCTGATACACTTCTCCTGAAAACTGCACATTACACCACTGCAAAAACTCTATATGATGCTCTGGTAAATCTTCACCAGATATCCAATCTTGCTTCTGCCTTCTACTTCTTTCAGCAACTATTTGCATCAGAATGGGATGGCATATCTGACATCTCTGATCACATTGCCTCCATCTGCACTTTGGAGTCACACCTCACCAGAATGAAGTTTCCAGTTGATGGGAAAATCCTTGCATTTATTCTTCTCAACTCCCTTTCAAAGACCCCAGAATGGAATGCATTCACCTCATCAGTCATAAATACAGTTGAGGAAGCAAAACTTACCTTCAATGCAGTGGAAACTCACATTCTCTTGGAAGAGGCTTGCCTCAAACTTCTGTTGACTTTCAACTCAGCACTTACTGCCAAGTCTGAACAGAAAAAGAAATCAAAAGGAGACAAGTGGTGTGAATATCATCACACTGTGGAGCATAACATGCAGGATTGCAGAAGTTATCAATTCTGGCCAACAGAGTCAAAACAGAAGCATAAGAGGAAAAAGATGAATGCTGTAGAGGACTTGCCAAGTCTGAAGCCAGAACCACTGGATCAGACAAATGTAATTACTGAGCATGTAGATCATGCCTTATACCATCACATTCAGGCCTATGTGTAATCTGATCATACATAAGTCCTTATCCAAACCCATAATCATCATTGACTCTGGAGCAACTTTACATATGGTACCACACCACAGGTGGTTCCATTCATACTCCTCCCTATCATCACCATACTCAGTACAGTTTGGGGACAACTCAATAGTCCAAGCTATTGGAATTGGGACTGTTATCTTACACTCAGTAGTCAAAGGCAAACAATTTGAGATGTCTCTTAGTGAAGTCCTACATATCCCAGAATTCACCCTATCACTCATATCAGTTCCAAAACTGGCAAAGGCAGGACTTTCTGCTTCCTTTCCAGCAAACTCTGCCTCTTGTTTTATATGGAAAAACAAACACACCATCATCACATGATTACATGTAGATGGACTATACCATGCTACTGCCACACCAGACATCATTCCAGAATCTAGTTTGGCATTTGTAGATATAAACCTTTTGCATAGGTGCCTGGGACATATTTCCATTACCCAAATACAAACCATGGTTCAGAAAGGACGGCTCCATGGTATTGATGAAATCACTGGAAGCCCAGAATTCTGTGAATCATGTACCATTGGAAAGATGAAGAAATTACAATTCAAGTCCAAGGATGAACCACAAACAACAAAACCCTTGCAAATGGTACACACAGATGTTGGAGGCCCAATTTCTCCCCAATCCCAAGAAGGATACCAATATTGGCTACTCATAGTTGATGACTTCTCACACTTCCCTTGGATTTACTTTCTTAAGCGGAAGAGTGATGTCTGAGGCACATACAAGCAGTGAAAACTGGATGTAAAGGCTTCTTTTCACACAAAAGTGGAAAGTAAACAACTTTCATCCTCATATGTTGAGTTTCTAAGAATTGACGGAGAAAGTGAATACATAAATACAGAGTTTCAAAACATGCTCTAGAAGGATGGAAATATTCTGGAAACCTCTGCCCCATATACTCCAGAACAAAATGGTCTTGCAGAATGCATGAACCAAACACTCTCCTCACTTGCAAATTCCATGTTAGAGGACTTAAAACTCTCTAAATCATTCTGGGTTGATGCCATGTCCACTGCTACATACAGTGGCTCAAAATAAGTGTCCCAATGTTGGGCCATTTTGAATAAATGGGTCAATTGCTAAAGATATGGGACAACCAAGACAAAACACTTGCAGGGTCGAAGATAGTACTTGCTCTTGGCATTCTAACTCCGCTTAGGTCATGTGATTTGGTTGTCATGGCACTGAGATATAGCCATTTTAAAATGACATGTCATTGGGACACTTATTTGAGCATTCTTTCAGATCAAGACTTTTAGTATTTAGTGGGCCCCCCTTTGGCCTTTATCACTACCTCTATCCTTCTAGGCATGCTTTTAATCAATCTTTGACACTCCTCAACCTCAATCTTACCCCACTCCACCACAAATCTCTCTCAAAGCTCCCATACTCCTTTTGGTGGTCTTGGATAGCTGTTGAGCTTTTTTTTCAAGATTTGCCAGAGATGTTCAATAGGGTTAAGGTCTGGAGACTGAGCTGGCCAATCCAGAAGCTTGATCCCATGGGTGTCAAGCCAATCCTGAGCTCTTTTGGAGGAGTGCTTGGGGTCATTATCCTGCTGGAAGATAATGCTCTCCTCAGGAATCCCAGAACTCTCCATGCTAGGCAGTAGATTCTCCTCCAAAATGGTGACATATTGCTCAGCATTCATCTTCCCCTCCACCTCTGCCAGAATCCCCACACCATTCCAACCCATACATTCCAAAACCATCAAGGAACTACCTCCAAACTTCACTATCCCTTGAACCTCTCTATCTTGCAAAGGCTCACCTGCCATTTTCCACACATACTTCCTCCCATCTGACCCAATCCTGTTGATCTTGGTCTCATCTGACCAAATGACCCTAGTCCAGTCCTCTACAGTCCAGTTTTGGTACTTGAGAGCAAAAGCAAGCCTTCATTTTCTATGCTTGTGAAACAAGTAAGGCTTCTTCTTCTTAACAACAGCTTTGAGAGAGACAGACTTGAGCACATTGCGAACAGTCTGGCAGGAGATGGGGGAGGAAAGGGCAGAATTGATGAGATGGGTAGCCTGGATAGCATTTTCAGCCTTCCCAGTGGTAATACTAGAGACAATTCTTCTTCTATCAGTAGGGGAAAGCTTAGAAGGACGCCCTAGCTTGATGTTTTCCTTATCTGGAAGGAATTCCTTGATGATCCTGGCCATAGTAGACTTGCCTAGGCCAGTCTGAGAGGAAACCTGATGAACAGAGAGGCCAGATTTAGTAAGAGAGAGGATATTGGCTTTAGCAGAGATAGAAATGGGTTGCATGATTGATAATGAAGTAGCTGAATAGCACAACCTCTTTATATATCTCAGATTTACATAAGTAACCAGGGTCAAGGCATAGCATCCATCAGAAGCTGTCAAAGTCTTATGTTATTTACCAAATTATGAATGACAGCATGATGCTCAAATAAGTGTCCCAATGACATGTCATTTTAAACTGGCTGTATCTCAGTGCCATGACAACCGAATCACATGACCTAAGCAGCATTAGAATGCCAAGAGCGAGTACTATCTTCGACCCTGCAAATGTTTGATTTTTTTTTGTCCCATATCTTTGGCAATTGACCCATTTGTCCAAAATGACTCAACATTGGGACACTTTTTTGAGCCACTGTATGTCACTGCTCAAAGTCCAATCTCTGCACTCAATGGAAACAACCCATATTATATGCTATTCCACTGTCAAGTGGACCCAACCATATTTCAACCATTTGGATGCCTCACCTATGCCCTTATTCCAAAGGAACAATAAAAAGAAAAATTCCAACCTCATGGACAAAAGTGCATTCTACTTGGGTACACACCTGGACAGCAATGTTACAAACTTCTAGACTTGGAGAAGCAAACTATCATCTCTAGCTGACATGTCACCTTTGATGAATCTGCAAAAGTATCTGATGTGGAAACTACTCCTTGGAAATGTGCATCTGAGAAGCAATGGAAGAAACTGTCCCCTTTACACACTCATAAACTGGAACAACCAATTCTGGAAGATGAATTGGAAACCACTTCCAGTGTGGAACCCTGTTTGGAGATAGTGGGAGAGAGTCCAATAGATATAGATAAAGTAACAGAACTAGTAGAGAAACTTAGCCAGCTTCAGATAAACAAAAAACCCCTTTCTTCCACCATTTCAACAAATACAACACCCATACAAGCTCCTGCACATGTTGTTGCTGGAGTTTGTAGAAGTAGTCGAGTACAATACCTAGCAAATAAAAATCGGGAGTACCAACAAACTCTAGATGAGGAAAATAAAAGAAAACAAATGGATCCAGGAGATCAAATGGAAGAGATTGAAGTGGAGAAGAAGTTATCAACACCCGATACAAACATAAAGGATACTGAAGTTCCAGAAACTCTGGAAACTCTGGAAGTACCAGGAGCTTTCCTTGACTTCCAAGATAACCTACAAGAGCAAATCTTTGCTGGGGCAACATGTGAACAAGTTGAAGATGAACTTCCAAGCACTATTCAAGATGCTTATGCATGACCTGATATTGATTTGTAGAAATAAGCTGTAAAAGAAGAACTTCTCAGTTTGAATGCAAACAATGTCTATGAAACTGGATTGATTCCAGAAGAGGTAAAACCAATCACCTCCAAGCCAGTTTTCTGGATTAAGTAAGATGGATCTGGAAAAGTGGACCATTACAAAGTTTGAATTGTTGCACAAGGCTTTACACAAAAAGAAGGAGTAGACTATCTGTTACGTTTTCTCTCTTTTCCTTGTTCTTTGCCTTGCTCTTTGCCTCATTCATGCATGGACACATCTCTCATCATTGTGATGACTCATTCCTTTCCACATCATTCTACAACCTTCTACTTCCTTCGTCATCACACTTACTTCTTCACATAGCCTTGCCAATGCCATCGGCCTGCTTACTTTCCTTGCTTCTTCCTTGTTCTTGGACATTCTATGACATTCCACAGCTTAGTCATCATAGGGTATATACACTCAAAAGCACAACAAAAACAAAAAAAAAACAATAAACCCCATATACCACACTTGCCAGCTGTTGTACCTTAGCTTAGACCTCCTCGATTGTATCTACAATACACTTGGGTTCCCTTCTTGCTCCTTGTCTGAAGGTACCAGCCCTTCACCTCCTTGTTACACCAAGCCTCTGTGTGTCGGTACCTTGTCATTGGACTTCCCTTGGTTATGCCTTGGGACTAGTCATCTGGGCCTCTATGCACCAGTACCTTGTTACTGTTGAGCCTCTGCATGTCAACTCCTTGAGACCTTGCTTCCATCAAGGCTATGCTTGTTCCTACCTGTGCCAAGCATAACACTATCAAGAACTTTTTGCCCCTGTGGCAAATCTTAATTCTGTTCACACCAACCTTGAACTGGACTAAATGGAGAACTTGAAGAGGAGTTATATCTACTACCCCCTGTAGGAGTTCCAATCCAACCTGGCTATTGTTGGATACTCTGAAGATCTTTTTATGGACTAAAACAGGCAGGCCACACATGGAACAAAACACTTGACAAAAAGTATGGAGAACTTGGATTTATCCACTTAAATGCAGAAACATGCCTGTATACTTTCCAAAAGGAAAAGCAGATGTGCTTTCTTGTAGTCTACATTGATGATCTTCTCCTTGCTGCCAGTTCCCATTCCTTCATGTTGTAAAGGAAAAACTATCCTTCTCCTTCAAGATGCAAGACCTTGGAGAGGCCAAGTTTATTCTAGGTCTGGAAATTCACCGGAACCAACAGTTTCAAACAATATCCTTGACTTAGTCTCAATATGCTAAAACTGTACTTCAACAAACCGGAATGGAAAATTCCACACCAATATGGACACCCATGATTCACAATCTTTTCCTCTCTGCAACAAACACAAACAATGATACAGTGATCACAAATATGGAAATAAATGGGAAACAAGTTTTATACATACCTCACAGTGATAGGTTCACTAATGTACTTAATGCTTGGGACCCATCCGGACCTAGTCTACACAGATGGGACTCTCATCTGGTTCAGTTCTTCTCCCAAGAAATGCCATTGGGATGCTACAAAACAAATACTTCATTATATATGAGCAACATTGGACATGGAGCTTCAGTATGACAGAAATGAGATTACAATGGATATAGACTTCCATGGTTATTCTGATGTAGAATGGTCACAAAATCTGGACAACTCTTGATTTGTCTCTGGTTTTCTTTTCATTAGAAACCAAGGAGCCATATCTTGGTCAAGCAAACTACGGAGCATGGTTGCCTTATCCACAACAGAATCAGAGTACATTGGATTAAGCAATGCTGAACAACACCTTGCTTGGCTACACACCTTCTTTGAAAAAATAGAACATCCACGGACTAAACCTACCAATCTTCACTGTGACAACCAAGCTGCCATCATCCTTTCCCAAGACCCACAGTTCCGAGCTCAAACAGAACATATTCAGTGAAAGTATCATTTTGTTCAGGAAGACCTAGTTGGAAAAGAAGAAGCCATCATCTATTATATCCCTACAGAAGACATGATTTCCGATATCCTTATAAAACCACTGGCATGTGAACAACACTGGAAATTTGTTCAGGCAATGGAACTATGTATGATCATGCTTGAGTAGGAGTGTTGAAATATAGGCTCCTGACAATTAGACTTTCATTATTTCCACACTTCTGGAAATGGTCATCCCATTGCTTCTACACCTCCAGAAATGATCATTCCAAAATTCCCACACTTTTGAAAACTCCAGAACTGACCTACACTTGTAAAACTCAACTATATTGTATAATCCAATTTCCCCTGACCTATTCCATATAAATCCTGCTTACACTCACCTATTTTTGGAACTTTGCAAGTTTGTATCTTTGCCCATATATATAACCTTACCTCATTTTTTTTTCTCCTTAGTCATGTTTCACTCTTGTGGGTAACTGGCTGAGGTAAGACCTCTTGTCCCTGTTTTCTTTATATATAGCTAATGTACCTTAGTGGGCACAATTGCCCTTACATTAGAAAATCTGACAAGGTGCATTTGGAGTCTGCTGCTCAAGGAAGAATAAAGACACCTAGAACCTTTTTTTTGTCTAGCACACTTGGCATGTCCGATGGGCTTGTCTATCAGCAACTGTGGAGATGTGCTCAGCTTGAACCGCTCAATCAGACAAAAGCTACACCTGGATATGATGTGAGTCTCTGAGTGTGATCTGGGCTGTGTCCACTAACTTGTCTGAGTAGAAAGCCTTGCTCCAATGCTGGCAGAAAGAAGGTGGATAGTGAGCATGGTAAAGAGTTGGCTTTGAAATGACAATGATTATAATACCTTTTTACAAAGATACATTGGCCAAAGATCGATACTTCCATAAGACTGTCTTGTGACCCAACAAGTTGGATGTGCAACAAAATTGATCTAACTTGATACTGTAACAATTTCACATCTTGCATCAGCCTGCATCCTAGATCTTAACTTAGTAATACATGTGACCTGCCAAACATCAGCAAACCAACCTAATCACTTAACTGAGGCAACAGCACAATAGTGTAACCTAGCTGAGATCTGATTTGTCCTGTTTTGGAACAAGCTGTCAATATTTTGACAATGTGTCATATTCTGCATCTGTGTTGTCCCCACCTGTCAAACAATGACTGTGCTGTGCCTATGTTAGAATGTTACCAACTGTCTCCTGGCCAGGGACTGTCATCATCACCAGCATCACAACAGTATTATCAATCTCAGATACAATCAGATCATGCAGGACTATAAAACCCCAGGTCCAAAGCCCATGTATTCATGTACACTACACACAATGTAGTAGTAGATGCACAATTACACAACCAGCCCTTGTCCTTTCCCTTGTAAGGTGACATTGATCATAGCACCATTCCATTGTTCTTGACATGGTCATATATGGTACATGCACTACTGGACCACTCACAATCATAACTGAGGGGGTGCCATTGTACACTTCCCTTGCCCTCAGGGTGCGTTGAAAAGACTGATGGCCTTCATCATTTCATTGTGGTTAACGATGAGTGATGGTGGAGCACCATCCTTATTCACTGTTGTGTGGCAGCTGAGGTGGCCACTTTATGGCAATGGGCTGCACCATCCATGTTGTTGCCATGGTGGTAGAAATTCACATTATCACTGGAGTCAGCATGGTAGAAGAGGGCTGTTGCGCCCTTACCTTGTCACTGACTTATGGTACATTGCACCTCTCTTTTCTCCTCACCATGTGGCTATCATTGTCACCAGGCAGTAGCAAGCCAGTAGTGATGAGCAAGTTGTTATTGTACCAACCTAGCCTCATCATCACCAGTGTGCTGGTACATCTCCTTCCCTAGCTGCATCATTGTCACAAAGTGGTGGTAAACCATTTGACCTCATTGTGACTGGTGGTGAATGCTGTGAATAATGCTGTAAAATTACTTACATATGTACAAACAAGGTTCCCAGTCCTCTGTCATTCAATTTGTAACAAGTACATTTTAGAGGAGAGGATTGGAATACATACAACATCGTATTTACAATTGATACATGCCAGTGCAAAACAGAACTCAGGTTAGATCAGTGTCAAGAGTTGGTGAGTAATGCAAGGGCCATTCTGCAGTGAACAACCAATTGGCAATTGCGTGATACTATGTTTCAATGCAGAACTTACCAGATAGCAGGTCCATTGCATCCACCTGCATTACATACTCAGACACTGCAGTTTGACCACTCTTACAGATTGTTAGGTGAATGTGTACAATGAATTGATTCACTGCACACAGTTTGTCTTGTGCCCTCTCCAATAACATACAATTATATTGCAGCACAAGTGTATTTTGATGGATTAAGTGATGGATGAGAGTTTGGCATGCAAGGTGGATGTTACGATCTGCTTGGGCTGCCTTTAATAAGAGGTAAGCCTCCCTGGGGTTGTATGGATGAGGAATAGTAAATCAGTGATGGCCAAATGGAGGTCATTGCAAGTAAGCTTATGGCTTCATGAGACAGGGGATCATTGTTGTTCCCATCAGGAAGCTGAGAAAGATATTCTCAACTCTAGGAGGATGTCCTGGACCAAGACTCTAGTGGAATGGACAGGTATTGTGTTACGCTTGGTCTGGGTAGGAACGAGCGTAGCCTCGACGGAAGCAAGGTCACAAGGAGTCGACGCGCAGTGGCTCGACAGTGGCAAGGAGTCGGCGCACGGAGGCCCGACAGTGACAAGGTACTGGCGCACGGAGGCCCAGATGACTAGTCCCAAGGCGCAACCAAGGGAAGTCCAAAGACAAGGTACCGACGCACGGAGGCTCGGTGTGGACAAGGAGGTGAAGGGCTGGTACCTTCGGACAAGGAGCAAGGAGGGAACCCGAGTGTATTGGTGGTACAATCGAGGAGGTCTAAGCTAAGGTACAACGGCTGGCGAGTATGGTA
>JBBPUD010000298.1:0-30239 GCA_038094475.1 Phylloporus aff. rhodophaeus
TGAAATGTATGAGTAACTACCTCTGTTAGCATCCTCGATTTTCCTGTGCCTGAACTCTGGACGATGGAGCAGAATTTGGCATAATAGTCGTTTCCGCGGAATAACTCTTCGTTGTGCGTCAGATATTAGTAGAAGCCATCCACGGCGGCGCCTTGATACTCTCCCTTGAAGGACGACGAAAGTATTTGATTTACGGCTGGTACAAGAGGTCAGTGACCGTGGGCATGAGATAGACAGCGGCGGTGAGTACTAACCCACCCATGGCCTCGTTCACTGCCGTGTCGAGCTCTTCATTCTTGGCGGCGCCGAAGCGATCAGGTAAAATCACGAGGGGCATGTTGTCTTCTGTGAGAGACGTCGTCGCTGACGCCAGTGGCTTTTATGTCGCAGCTTGGAGTGCCCACAATCGATGGATAATGATCATGATGGTCCACAACATATGTGGACGCGGTGATCCAGTGGTTTGCCGTTGTGTCATTCCATAAGTCTAAAAACGAACATCCTGTGTCGTACCGTAATAACTGTGTAGTAGGTGGAACGTGCAGAAGTGCCATCCACAAAGTATTCACTGAATTCAAGTCGGTGGACAAGGCTTGCGCCGATACAAATGCGAATTAAGTAAATGCAATCCCCGGCTTTTTTGACGTTGCAAAATGTTGGGATTCATTTCCGCTCACCGACTCAGTTCCTTCAAGACACGCGCCATCCGTTGTGGCGGTGGGACCGGGATGCGGGGAGAGCGTGTGCGGTGTTGGGGGTCCTGGCGTAGTAGGTCCTAGTCGTCGGCTGTCATAGGTAGTCACCGATCCAGCACCCGCACGCCTTCCGGTGTCCCTGTTAGCCTTCCAGGGTGTCCCAGTCTCCCCTCTCCACCGTTTTGAAGCAAACATGCTGCTGACAGATAGCCAATGTCTCAAGTACCTGTTCTCAGATATAGGAAGTGGACAATGGTGCGACTATCGTGTAGACTTGCCATAATGGCTTTTGAACGCATCAATCGGATGACTCCAGGGAATTGGCAGTGCACGAATGTGCGTTCCATTCTGCTTACAGATTCTCATCCGAGTGCATACCAAATCGAGTGAGTCTATCGACCGACTGAGACAAGGAACAATAGTTCTGAGTCGGAGAGCGCTACGCGCTTCCCCCATACCCACTACATACCTGTACCTAGCACACCCGTTTCCCCACATAATCGCGATACACAGCGAAGTCCAAAGATTGCCACACTGTGGCGGAGTAAGGCACGAGCGCAGCCCCAGTGTAAAGTCTTCGGACGAGCGTGACTAAGCGCACACCTCTTTCTCTCGTCCTCACCTCCACCAGCCTGCCCACTTGTCACTCACTCATCACCGTCGCCGCGCGTTGCATTCACTCCTTTAGCCAACCACCCTCCTTCACCACCTTGAATGGCCCACCTGCCCACTCCCGACTTCGCAGCAGAAGCCTTCAGAGCCATCCGGGACGCCATCACGGCACGTGATGGACTATCCGACGAGCAAGCCACACAAGCCCTCCTCATGGCTTGGCAACAGGGCCTACCCGCACGTGAGGAAGGCAGGCATACACCTGAACCAAGAGAAGGTGATGAGGAGCCCGATGCTTGAGAGCGCCGCCCTGACCGGCAGGGGGGCATCAACCGAGTGGATGTCGAGGACATCAGACCTGGCGGCCGAGGGTCACCCTCCCCGGCCCCCTTGGAAGACAACCCCCCAAAGAAAAAGCCAAAGCTAGCTGACTTTGATGAGGATGTTTCCCCCCCGAGCATCATCATGCCATGTCCCTCCCAATATGTGATACAGAAAATTTCCACTTTTGAATACGTTGAATTATGGTACTTCACAAAGGAAGGATGTGAGGAAGCATCATGGATGCAGTGCTCCCAGGCAGACGATGTAATGGGCATAGCCCAATCTAATGACATCCTCACTTTGTGCCCAGTTGTGTCTGTCAAGGCCTCCTGCAACACTTGCCTGGACCATGAGATATCCTACTATGACTTTTCCCAAGCATGAAACAACTTCCTGCACCACCTGAAAATTGCATCCTGGCTGAAGAAGCACCTTGAGGCCATTGCCGAGTTTTTCTGGAATGTTGACAACCACCCAGTCTGCTAGCTCCCACATGGTGACCAGATTGTGCTACTGTACGCTTCACGTGTGCACCGCCAATGGCACGATGACATGAAATTCACCACTGGCAAAGTATTCAACATTGCTCGCATCAACCCCACCCTGATGAACAATATTGTTCTTGAGGTGAACACGAAGATCCAAGAGCAGATTGTCCGCAAGGTCAGTACCCCCCTGCATCCCCCCCCCTTGTTCGACCGCTAACAATGATTTTTTCTTTTTTCTTCTTTTTCCTCAATCACCACCTCCGCACCTACCACAACCCTCCCACCTCCCAACCCCCCCTCCGGTGCCGTGCCCCTCCGTGCCCACCGCCGCTACTACCACCCCTGGCCACTCCCTGATACCACCAGGTCAAGAACATGGCAAACCCAAAGTCGCCCCAGACTTTGTGTGCCTCACGGGCCCAGTGCTTTCACCAACGGTGCACCGACTTGCGCCCTGAGCGGCACCACACCTCACATTCAATCTCTCCTGCGTGCCACTCCTTTCGAGCCACATCATCCTCCCCCAGCCCAGCACACAAGTCCCCACCAGCCCCCCCCAAAAGGTGCAAACACTCCCCCAGTGACCCATCCAAACCGAAATCAGCATGCCCAGTGTGCCTGGGTCGCCACCCCCATCGAATCCACGAGTGCAATGAACCAAAGTTGTGGGATGGGACTCCAGCCTATGTGCGCTGAACCACAGACGAACGCCTCATTGACAACGAAGGGGATATCCTCTGCAGTGACTGGCAGAAACCAGGTGGTTGCAACCTCTCCCACAGAGCAGCCAAGCACAGTTGCTCTGGGTGTGGAAAGCATGATCACGGAGCTCAGAAGTGCCCTCGTGCACAGAGCCGCCCAGGCACAAACACCTTATAAACCAGATGCATGGCTAGAGTGCCTTGCCCAAGCATCTCTGACTGACCGTTACCCAAACATACCCAATGGGCTTCGGCATGGCTTCACCGCCGGCATCCCACCCCTCCCTTCCTCCTTCACTCCACCGAACAACCATTCCATTACTACTTACCTTACAACCTTTAAGGACATCGTAAATAAAGAATTCACTAAAGGTAGATACCTAGGTCCATTCCCTGCCTCTGTAATAGAACATGTCCTTGGCTCCTTCCAAACAGCCCCCCTCTCCCTTGTCCCCAAGCCGGGAAAACCAGGGAAATACTGTTTGGTACAAAACCTATCTTTTCCGCACTCATCCAAACCCACCCCATCAATAAACTCCCTCACCAACCCTGACAATTTCCCCTCTGCATACAGCACCTTTTACATAACCAGCACTATCCTAGCATCACTCCCACCGGGCACCCAGGGCACCGTATGAGATGTTGCAGAAGCCTATCGTACCATCCCACTCCACCCATCACAATGGCATGGCCTGGTAGTCTGCCTGTCGGAAGAGTCTTTCGCAGTTGACACAGCCCTTTGTTTCGGATTTGGACCCTCTGGGGGAATATATGGCAATCTTGGCAGCGCGGGAGCAGACATATTCCAAGCAGCAGGGATCAGCCCAATTCTTCGATGGGTAGATGACCACCTTTTTATCCGCATACCAGTCCAGCATCTTAACACCTACAACATCCACTGCAGCACAACCGCAGCCCAGAAAGCACACAACCCAGTCACAAAGGGTGGCCGCACCTGGTTTCAAGGAGGCCAACAACCAAACGGACTGTTAGAAGAATTCGACGACAATCACTCCTTCCCGCTGTGTGACCTATCTAACACATCAACCAGGGACCTGACCGACACTGCCTTCTGCTACAACATAAGCGACATAGATCAGGTTTCCAAACTCCTTGGCATACCCTGGGAGCCATCCAAGGACATCCTCTTCTGCTCCAACCCAACATTTATAGGCTTCACATGGGACCTAGAAACCTGCACAGTCCAACTAGCAGAATCCAAACACACCAAGTACATCCAGGCACTCACAGACTGGCGCACGAAGCGTGCGCACACACTAGACGAGGTTCAATCTATTCTCGGAAAACTAGCCCATGCCTCAAATGTAATCCCAGAAGGGCGTGACATTGCATGGGCCGAAAGCATTGCCCTTTAACTCCTCATGCAACAGATCCTCCACTCTGGAGCCACCGCCATGCATTTTGCTGTGTACGGAGACAATCAAGGGGTTATCGAAGGATGGAAAAGAGGTCGCAGCTGCAACTGCAGTGTTAATGCCGTGTTCAAACACATTTTCACCACATTGGCCGACTCTCATAGCATCCTGCATGCACAATACATCCACACTTCAGAGAACCCAGCCGACCCCATTTTGCACGGAATTTATCCCTCAGTCACTGAGCTCCTCCCAGAGATCCCAATCCCCCCTGCCCTCCATACATTACTCCTCAACTATGATGGATCCCCACCATGCTAGCAGACAACTGCGCACCCAACAGATAACAGCAGCGGTGAGGCTTGCATCCCAACCTCAGGAAGCAAACACCCCCCGATGCAGGCAAATGCCAACCCAAGCTCCCCCGCATGGCCACCCTGCCCCACCAAAGACCGCCTCCTCCTATGGCGGCCAGCTCTTCCCCGGACCATGTCCCACCCCCTCACAGCATCTGACACCCAGCGTGTATACAACGTACTGTGTAACGCATGGTCACCATCCACACGGGAGACATACGGATCCGGCCTGCTAGCTTTTCACACCTTCTGTGACATCAAAGGAATCTTGGAGGAAGCCCATGCCCCAGCATTGCCAGACCTCATTGCAGCTTTCATCTCAATGCTAGCAGGCACCTACGCAGGCAGCACAATTGTCAACTACGTCAGTGCGATCGGCGCCTGGCACACCCTACACGGCCTCAACTGGTCCGACATCCAGTCATCCCAGACAGAAGCCCTCCTGAAAGCCACCAAAGTGCTTGCCCCGCCACCCTCCAAGCGCCCAGCACACAATCCACTGCTGATTACCAACCTCGTCAGCATTTGCAGGCAGCTCACCCGGTCCAACCCATTAGATGCCACAGTTCTCGCATGCATCACCACGATATTCTACACAATGGCGCATGTCAGGGAATTCACCGTCCCAAACCTCTCCACTTTCAGCATGTCCACCCACATCATGAGGCAAGATGTCACGGCACAGCTTGATCACAACAGTCTTGAAACCACAAACTTCCGGTTACCGCGAACCAAGGCATCGCTGTCAGGTGAAGATGTTAGCTGGGCAGCACAGAACGGACCCTCTGACCCACACGCAGCCCTTTACAACCACTTCATAGTTAACGACCCGCCACAATCTGCCCACCTTTTCGCCTATTGGGGCAAAAAAGAGCACATCCCACTCACCACGACCTTTATCAACACCATTGGGTGTGCAGCAAAGAAAGGAGGATGCCCCCCATTTAAGGGCCACAGCCTCCACATTGGTTCGACACTCGAATACCTGCTTTGCAACCTCCCCTTTGAAGTCATGAAACTCAAAGGGTGATGGGCAAGCGATGCTTTCCTGGTATACCTGCGTCGCCATGTGCAAATCCTTGCACCGTACATCCAAGCCGAGCCAGCGTTCCATGCCGCCTTCCTCCAATACACTATGCCCCCCATTTGCCGATAGGTCTCCCTTATTTCAATGTCCCCTCGACTCCTAGTGGTTGGGTGAGTATGCCCTTGCTGCCTCTGCGTCATTGCGGTCTCCTAATAAATGGGATCACATCTCAGGCCCAAGCATAACGGGATCTTCAATTCTGAGTTGGAGAGTGCTACACGCTTCCCTCATATCCACTACATACCTGTATCTAGCACACCCGTTTCCCCACATAATCGCGATACACAGCGAAGTCCAAAGATTGCCACACTGTGGCGGAGTAAGGCACGAGCACAGCCCCAGTGTAAAGTCTTTGGACGAGCGTGACTAAGCACACACCTCTTTCTCTCGTCCTCACCTCCACCAGCCTGCCTGCTCGTCACTCACTCATCACCATCGCTGCGCGTCACACCCACCGCACCACTCCCCCCTCGGGCTAACACCCTCGTTACCTCGCAGCTCACCCTGACAACTTGGGCCCAGAGTGCACAAGATCCCCGAACTTCCTGTCCGACTGCGAGGTCTTTTCCCACCTACCCTTGCAGCTCAGGCCCAAGCATAACGGGATCTTCCATTCTGAGTCGGAGAGTGCTACGTGCTTCCCCCATACCCACTACATACCTGTACCTAGCACACCTGTTTCCCCACATAATCGCGATACACAGCGAAGTCCAAAGACTGGACACTCATGAGTACAACTTCAGTGAGACAGGTAGCCAAGAGGACCCAGGACCTGCTGGAACGGCATCAGGTAGCAGTACTAGAACACAGAGTCTTGAATGTATATATGCATCATCAAATTAGAGTACCACTTATATTAACTTATAGACTAAATAAGTGGATTTAAGTCAAACCCAGAATAAGTGAAATTCTACTTGTACAAGTAGGTTCCATTACTGGAAACCCACTTGCTCGCCACTTAGGGCCTATATGGATTGAACTTCCAATGTGTGCTCGTGTTTGCCTTGGGTACCAATGAGTTCGGCTTCCTAGGAAGCCAAGTGTCGGTGCTCAAATTTTCACAAACCTTCTTTCAGTACTGTACATACCTGATGGCCCCCTGCCTAACTCCTTACACTACTTCTCACCTGTGACAATACCTTCTCTTTCAACAACTTGTTGGCATCCTCAAGTCTCTGGAATCATATCACTCTCTCCTTATGGCAGATGCTGAAAGTAAACATGCCAAGTGGTCTGATAATGAGACGATGATCTTTGTATGATTTCTTCATGAACATTGTGCTGAACGGGGTGAAGGGGGTTTCAAGAGGACCACCCTAGTTGTAGCCACTGAACATATTAGACAAGCCCATCCAAATGCAGGCTATGCTGTAGTTCTGTTGCAAGAAATCATTGTAGTTATTGTGAGTCTGTGTTGCAAATTTGACTCTCACACTTAGTTGCCATGTGTGAGGTAAATCATCTCTTGTCACATTGCAATTAATAGTATGTTGTCCCTTCAGCATTGCACCACACTCTCAACCGTTGTTGCAACACCCTGTTGGTGCCCTTCTGGTGTCTTTTGCAAATGTTGCAACAATGCAATGCTCAGCTTGCAGCATGATCCCCCACCCTCTCTTTGTGACATTGCAACGAGCAATGCAACTAATGCTCGACCAGCATGGTCCCCTGCCCCCATTGCGACGTTGCAATGAACAATACAATGCCTGGCCAGCATGGTCCCCTGCCCTCTCTTTGCAACATTGCAGCAATGCAACGCTCAGCCAGCGCGGTCCCCCCCACCCCTTTGCAATATTGCAATGAAAATGCAACCAACGCTTGGCTGGCGTGGTCCCCTCTTTGCAGCATTGCAACAAAAATGCAACAGTTGGCCAGCACAATCTCCCGCTCTCTCTTTGCGACATTGCAACTGCAACACTTGGCCAGTGTGGTCCCCCCACCCCCTTTGCGACATTGCAACGAAAACACAACCAACGCTTGGCTGGCGTGGTCCCCTCTTTGCAGCATTGCAATGAAAACGCAATGCTCGGCCAGTGCGATCCCCCGCCCTCTCTTTGCGACATTGCAACGAGCAACGCAACTAATGCCCAGCCAGCATAGTCCCCTGCCCTGTTGCGACGTTGTAACAATGCAATGGCCAGCGTGATTCCCCACCCTCTATTTGCAACATTGCAATTGCAATGCTCAGCCAGCGTGGTCCCCCCACCCCCTTTGCAACATTGCAATGAAAATGCAACCAACGCTTGGCCAGCATGGTCCTCTCTTTGCAGCATTGCAACGAAAACACAACACTTGGCCAGCGCGATCCCCCGCCCTCTCTTTTTGACATTGCAACGAGCAACACAACTAACGCTCGGCCAGCATGGTCCCCTGCCCCATTGCGGCATTGCAACAATGCAATGCTCAGCCGGCGCAGTCCCCTGCCCCCATTACAACATTGCAACTGCAATGCTCAGCCAGTGTGGTCCCCCTACCCTCTTTGCGACGTTGCAACAATGCAATGCTTGGCCAGTGTGACCTCTCACCCTCTTTTTGCGACATTGCAATGAGCAATGAACAATACAACGCCTGGCCAGCACGGTCCCTTGATCCCCCACCCTCTTTTCAACAATGCAACAATCAGCCATTGCAGTGCCTGTAAGTTCAAGCCACACTCATTCCGACATTACAATGCCAGCCCTGACAAGTTCACACCATTCTCCAGGCAACAGTACCACACTTGACCAGCATGGTCCCCATCAGTTTGGTGTGCGATGTTGTAGCATTACATGTATTATGTTGGAATTTGTTTCCATATTGGACATTTACTGCTTACCTAATCATTGGTACATTGGACTACCATAGTTACTGTAGTTTACTTAGCTACCATACTGAGTATCCTACAGACATTCCAATATTCCAATATATTACCCAGACATTCAATACACCTTAACAATTGAATGATCCGGAAAACCTTTGATGCCTGATAGGCTATTTCTTGCTCAGTGTGGTTTGAGACTGCATAAAATTGACTCATTAATTCATGATACTGTTTGTTGATATATACATAGGTAAAGTAACAGTGAATTAGATATAATGTCCAAGATCATTCACACGACGGCAATAGCATCATGTTTTTTTTTGGCTTCCTAGTCAACCATGAGCTCCATGGGTCACATAGGAGTAATGGAGAACATACTTTGCAAGCCTGGCGGTGATCCTGCTTGCTCCTCGTTTCTTTCCCTTTGCAGCAGCATTATTGCTACAAGGCAGTGGCGCATGATTTTCCTTCTGAATCCCAATGGCATTGTCCCTTTGTGCTTGCTGAGATGGTATATGCTTGTGCTTTGGACGACCCAAATTTCCACCAATCACTTTGGTTGTAGTTGCTGTTTGTTGGAGGCTATTGATGACACCAGGCTCCATCAGTGGTTCAGGAACTGGATGAACATGAACTACAGCTAATGGGCCAGATGGCATGGGCAATATCTGCGGTGTTTGGGTGAGAGAGGCAAGTGGGACTTGCGCTATAGGTGAAGTATCCGACAAGGCTGGCACAGTGGGTGCCTGAATTAAAGCAGGGTGTATCTCAACCGGGATCGTTTGTGTAGGAAGTGATCTGGTGCCAGCAAGATTGTTGGATCAAACCCCAAAGTTGAATTGCAGTGGCTCATAAGGGGCAAATGAGCTTGCAATGTCCAGGGATACCATTGAGCCAGCTGCAGGGCACGGGGGTGAAACGGATGGTGTGTAAATCGAAGAGTCACATGAGAGTGGTCTGTCGGTTAGGTAAGACCAACTGTCGCCACCCATGGACAAATTGAGTGGAAATGATAGACTGCTCTGAAGATCCGTAAACAAGTTTGGGTATGTAGCCAGCCCAGGCCAATGGTATGTAGCCAGCCCAGGCCAATAGTTGTCTGAAGAAAGCATGGGTGAGAAGTCTGTATAGTACGGATCATGAAATGAAACAGCTGGTTGCAGCAATGGCACGATGATGGACAAACTTGGAGTTGCGACGAGGGGTGACATCATATAATGTGATGGCGTTGCAGCGCCTGGCGGACTTGGGGTAAAGATCATGGTGCCAGGTTGCACTGCAACATTGGGTGGTGTCAGTGACCCCAACAAAGCTGTAGCATTGGGTAGTACTGCAGAGCTTGAGAGTGTTGCAGCGGTGGCCAACCCAGATATTGCAACGTTGGTCGACGTTGCAATGCTCAGTGGAGCAGGGGATAAATAGGACAGTGGTTCCAAATTTTCTTGGATGGTTGAGAGGCAGGTGGGAGGCAGTATTGCAAAAAGAGTAGGGATGGTCGACAGACAGGTGTAGAGCAGTGTTACAAAAGAGTAGGGATGGCTGAAAGGCAAGTGGAGGGTGGTATTGCAAAAAATAGTGGAGATGGTCAAGAGACGGGTGCATTGCAGTGTTGCAAAGGGGGTGAGGATGGTTGAGGATGGTTGAGGATGGTTGAGGATGGTTGAGAGGTGGGCGTGGGGTAGTATTGCAAAAAGAGTGAGGATGGTTGAGAGACAGGTGTGGAGTGTTGCAAAAGAGTAGGGACAGCTGAAAGGCAGACAGCAGTGTTTCAAAAAGAGTGGGGACAGTTGAAAGGTGGGTGTGGGGCAATATTGCAAGAAATTTGAGTGCAGAGCAGGACAGTGGCACTTATTGCAAAGTGAACCTTAGAAGCACGACAACTGTATTTCATGTAATACTGTACCTCCAGTAACTACCCAGATATCATGCAGTAACTTTCCAGTATAGCCTGAACATTGAATAGTCAAGCACACCATCAGTGGCTGATGGTACTAGATTCCAGAAAGAGCTACCTTTTAGAGTGGCATTTTTACATCAAAGTCTGGACACTCATGAGTACAACTTCAGTGAGACAGGTAGCTGAGAGGACCTCAGGACCTGTGGATAGAGATCTGCAGGGGTACATACACATACCCCACCTGTACCCACATGGCAGGTAACCATAGGTAATGGCACACTGCCTCCACCATGCAACACAGTGAGGCTAATAGTTGTGCATGCCACTGTTACAATTTCCTTGCTTTATCCTGGCGTCTTTCTCCTTTCTTTTCACATTGCTTATCTTGCCATACCTTTGCTTTGTCTAGAACACTTTGAGCATGCTTTGCTTATTGTTGGACTCAATATGATGTTTCTATATGCATAGCCCCTTTGCTATGTGTTTCACCTTCATCATGTTTCACCTCTTTGTACCTTGATCCTGATGAACAGCCTTCTCTGCAGTCCAGTTCTCTCATACCGGCTTGTGTTCCTAACTTTCCATGAAGTTCTTCATTGTTCTCTGCTGTGCACTGTCTTTATATAAATACTTAGAGTAGACACTTGATGTACTTCATACTTGATCTGCACAATACAAGTGTACATCTCATGTCACCACCTAGTTCCTCTGAGTTCTCCTTGACGAGGTTGTTGAAACAACCTTGAACCACTAGGGCTTGAACCGTAAGGAGGTGACTAGGTTGTACTAGACCTTAGGACTTTGAGGTCTAACTATAATGTGGTGATACTCCAGGAAGTGCTTGACTTCAAGGGAAAGCTTAGAGATTGTCCAAGAGATGTCTTATCTCAAGGGATAATGTTGGAGGAATCATCCAAGAGAGATACATAGCTCAGCAAGAGCTCTCAAGGGAAGAACTTTGGGAGAACTCCAATAGGAGGGCTTATGTCTTCTTAAGAGATATCAGAAGCTCAGGCTTCTGGAGTAAGAATTCAAGGGAACTCTCCAAGAACTCTTTAGTTCAAGGGAAAACATCTTTAGCTTCATCAGCAAATCCTGATGTGACTGTCCAGTACTGTCATAGTGCTATCATAGTAGTCATAGTCTGTCATAGTTTGTCAGTTTGTCATAGTATCATAGTGTCATAGTGCCATAGTGCCATAGTACCATAGTGCCATAGTTATTCATAGTGTTTCATATTAATCAGCAAACTGACCCTTCTGATGTAGAATGTGTAATCATCCAAAAATAAAATCAATTCATTTATACACTACCACATCTATATACAAGAAAAAAAACTAATAGCCCATACATATGGTGGGGCTGCACCATTGCAGCCCCCCCTTGTCCTTCTATCACATGGTGGCAGATGGGCCATTGTGTTGCCTGTGCCTCTTATCCTCATTGTGGTCACAGTGGTGGGGTGGGGGTTGTGGTGGTTGCGTCACCCACACCCCCTTGTCCTTGTGGCAGACGTAGTTGTGGCAAGTGTGCCATTGCATTGCCTGTGACCCCCTTGTCCTTGTTGCAGTTGTAGTTGTGGCAAGTGTGCCATTGCATTGCCCGTGCTCCCCTCGTCCTCATTGCAGTCGTGGTCACAGTGGTGGTGAAGGGCACACCATTGCATTCCATGGCCCTCTTGTTCTAATCATGGTCATTGTGGTGGTGGTGGTGGGTACACTGTTGTGTTGCCTGCACCCCCTCATTCTCATCACAGTCACCATGGTGGTGGTAGGCATGCCACTGCATTGCCCGTGCCCCCTTATTCTCATCGCGGTCGTGGTGGTGGTGTGCTGTTGCGTTCCCATAGTCCTTGTTGTTGTTGCATGGTGGTGGTAGTGGGTATACTGCTGCATCCCCCATCACTTTCCTCATTGTCACTGTGGTGGTGGTCACCGTTGGTTCCACTACCCTTGTCATCGTGTAGTTGGTAGGCATGTGGTTGCGAGCACACCCTCACATTACCTGCACCCCTCGTCTTCTTCATTGTGGTGGTGGTGATGGTGGGCATGCCATTGTGTTTTTCAGCCCCCTTGTCCTCTTTGTCATGGTCGCAGTGGTGGTGGTGGGTACACCATTGTGTTGCCTGTGCCCCTCATCCTCTTTGTTGTTGTTGTGGTGGTGGGCATGCTGTTGTGTTGTCCATGCTCCCTCATCCTCCTCATCGTGGTCATTGTGGTGGTGGTGGGCATGCCATTGTGTTGCCCATGCCTCCTCATCCTCTTCATCATGGTTATGGGCACACCATTCTCCTTTGTCCTCATCCTTGTTGTAGTCATGATGGTGGAGGTGGCAGGCATGCCATTGCATTGCCCCCCAGTCATGGTGGTAGTGGTGGTGGTGCCCTCACAGTTGTCATCGCATGGTGGTGGTAGTGGGAACACTGTTGCGTCCTCCATTGCCATCCTCCTGCTTGTTGCTACAGTGGTGGTGCGCAGTTGCATTCCATCCTTGTCATCATTATCACTGTGGTGGTGGTGCATCGTTGTGCTCCACTACCCTCGTTGTTGTTGTCGCACTGTGGTGGTGGTGGGCACACCTTTGTGTGCTCCTGTTGCACTTGTTATTGTCATCTCTGGGCAGTGGTGTGCTATTGCATTGTCGTTATTGTCACATGGTGGTGATGGTGGGCACCCTGTTTTGCGCCCATTCCCTTGTTATCGTTATCATTGTTGTGGTGGTAGTGTACCATTGCGCTGCCATCACCCTTGTTACCATCGTCACTGTGGTGGTGGTGGTGATGGGCACACTGTTGAATTGCCAAAGCCCCCTTGTCCTCCTCATTGTGGCTACTGTGGTGATGGTGGGCACGCTGTTGTGTTGTCCATGCCTCCTCGTCCTCTTCATTGTGGTTGCAGTGGTGGTGGTAGATGCACTGTTGTACTCTCTGCATCCCCTTGTCCTTGTGGTGGTGATGGTGGTGGTGGTGGGTGTGCACATGAAGGGGAGGTTGCATGCAGAGGCAGATGAACCTAGGGTGAGTGTGCACGTGAGTAGATGAACGGGTGGGTATGTTCACTGTTGTGCAGTGTGCACACTTGTTTGGGTGAATAGTGTTACACGAAGTATACCAAAGCGAGGACAAGGGTTTGAACGTTACTCGTTTGACGGAGGATGCTCACGAAGAGGTACGACAACGTCGCCGAAGAGTTCTCAGAGGAGTTTACAAGGGATGACACGAGATGTACACTTGTATTGTGTAGATCAAGTATGAGTACATCAAGTGCCTACTCCAAGTATTTATAAGATCGAGTCGCACAGCAAAAGAAGGCTGTAGAACAGCGTGGAATATAGGATCACTAAGTCAACACGAGAGAGCCGAACTGCGGAGAGATGCTGTCTGAGACAAGATCAAAGAGCATAGGGAAGTGAAACAGATGTGAAGGTGAAACAGGGACTCCAAGAGGAGGACCTGTGCAAAGATACGTATCACTGGTTGAACAGCGAGATGGACGAACAATCAAGGACGACGAGCGCATGCTCATCGTGTTCTACAAAGATAAAGGGAGGAGCGAGGAACGAGATACGACGAGTGATAAGAAGGACGTTATGATAAAGGGAGAGAATTGTAACATTACCCCCCTTGTAGAGTTGTGCCCTTGGCGCAATCTTCCATCCGTTAACCGAAAGCTTCTCAAACATCCTCAGTGGGCATGGGGTGGTCAGGTCCATGGAGATATGGACATTGCGGCTCAGTATGTCCAAACTGATCGCAATGGAGGCAGACCTCTCTCAGACAGCGCGAGGGTCCATGTCCCCATCGTTGACAAGTAGTACATTGTAAGGTGAGGCAGAGACGTTGGGGGTGACCAGGAGCAGTAACGTGGCAGTGGGGGCATCGGTATAGAGGACATTCATCTTGATAGTGACCAGTGCGGTGGCATCGGAAGCAGTGGGTGAAGCGGGATGCAGGAGGTCGGTCATAAGGGCTGTGGAGGAGACGAGTGGGTGCGGAGAGTATAGATAATCCCCCAGCTTGGACGACGTAGGCGCTGTTGTACAAGAGTGCTTGCTGGTTTATCTGACGAAATCCACCAGGAGGGTCTAGTATGAATGGGATGATATTGTCTTCTACAACACGTGGTTGGACAATTGGGGTGGGAGCAGGAGAGGGAGAAGCTTCAGTAGGAGGGGAGGAAAAGCGCAATGCCAAGGGTAGTGGGGGAGAAGAGGGTAAAGGAGTTTCTCGAAAGGCTAATGCTAGTTAAATAGGCTGCGCGCTCGTCAGGGTACATGGAGAGAAATATTGGGCGAAAGACTGGATATAAAACCGAGATAGGGATCTGTGCAACAAAACTGTGAAAGTCGGCAGTGTGGAGTAATTTTAGGATCCGGCCTGTAAGGCCGTTCTGTGTTTCCCAGATGGGTAACCCATACTCTTCGGGTAGGTCGTTAGGTGCTACATGGAAATGTAGTACTTGGGCGGTGTGTACTGCGTGATAGAGGGAGACTAATCCTTTGATGATAGGATCATCCGCGTAGAGGGGCATTCGTTCGAGCAACAGGGTCAGGGAGGGTTTACACAGAATGCTGGCAAATAGGGGTTTCCAAATTCTTGGGGGGAGAAGGTGGGATTGAACAGGCGTGGTCCGGAGTAAAGCCATTGCGTCGTCAGGGTCAGGGGAGCTGTGAGGAGAAGGTGGCAGAGAGATAGGTGGGGACTGGGTGTCAGAGGTCATAATGATGGGGATGCCTTTGGGGTTAGAGAGGAGTGCGCCGAGATCGGAGTCAAGAACCAAAGTAAGAAGAATATTAGCACGATGATGAGAAAGGCGAGGAGAGAAATCCAGAACGTCTTGAGATAAGAACAACAGAATTCACGCATGCAGGGAAGAGCCTCACGAAGAGATCATAGCGTCCTGAATGTGTGAGGTCTTAGCGAAGTCGGTGAAGTTTCTTATAGTCTTTCAAGATTTCCTGGGAGTGTGTAAGATTGGTTTCCGGTTCCCACGTGTTTTCGGCGGAGGAGTATCCTTTCCATGCGTTTAGGTACCGATAGCGGCCAGGGGATCCCTTGTGAGACAGAATAGCTTCCACCTCATATTCCTCTTCGTCATTGATTACGTCTGGAGGGGGCTGTGAGAACGATGGGCCGTGTACATCGGTTTGTTTAAAGGAGGAAAGCAGTGACGCGTGGAATACGTCATGAATTCTCCAGGTACTGGGGAGTTTTAGCTGATAAACCAGAGGGGAGATGACGCGAGTGATTTCAAACGGGCCATGACGTTTTGGGGCGAGTTTCCATGATGGGTAAGGGATACGGAGATTGGTGGCTTCTAGCCAAACACGATCTCCTACCTTCCAAGGAGAGAATCTCTGTGTGGTTCTCTTGGACATGAGGAGGCGAGCGGAATCGTGAGCTGCGAGGGCTTCTTTTTGAACTTCCTCTAATGCGGTGAGTTGGGTTTCCAGGGCGGGGATGAATGTCTTTCCAATCACAGGGAAGTTCCTGGGTTCATAGCCAAGCATCAAGGAGAAGGGGGAAACCTTGGTCGAGCTGTGTGGGGCGGTGTTGTGATGGAATTCCGCAGTGGTGATGTGATCCGCCCATTGATGTGGGTTGTTACTGCAAAAGATCCGTAGATATGTCTCCAGTTCCTGGTTGGTACGCTCAGTTTGTCCGTCGGTCTGGGGGTGATAGGCGGTGGAGAGCTTGAGGTTGTATTGGAGGAGACGGGCAAGTTCTCTGGCAAGTGCGGAGGCAAACTGGGGTCCACAATCAGAGATGATGGAATCGTAGAGGCCAAATCGTTTGAAGACATGGTCAAAGAAGAGTTTCGCTATGCCTGCAGTGTCGATGTTTTTGGAACAAGGGCATAAAATTACCCCCTTAGTAAGACCATGGTCTACCACGACCATGATGGAGTCGAAGTTGTTCAAGAGGGGGAGATCAGTGATAAGGTTGACGGACAATTGTCGGAAAGGAAGGGATATGGTGGACGGAATAGGTTGGAGTGGAGGGACAGTAGGATGAGTGTTTACTTTGTTTTGCTGGCATACAGCACAGCCTGCGATGTAATTCCGGACAAAGGTGGCCAGACCAGGCCACCAGAAGTCACGTTCAACAATAGACTTGGTGCGAAATTGTCCCATGTGACCGGTGGTGGGTGAGGAATGAATAGAGTCGAGGAGGGCTTGTCAAGACGTGGGAGGAACGTACAGGCGTTCCTTGTAAAATAACTGAGCGTTGTCGTAACGCCAGTCAGCTAGAGTAGATTGAGGGAAGAGCGGGGAGCCATCGGCAAGGTTCTGGAGAGCATGAAGGACTAGGGGATCTGAGGGAGAGGACAATTGGATTCCTTTGACTAGGGAGGTATCGAGGACGGAGATGACGATGGGATCAGGGAGGATGGAGGCATCAGTGTTGTCGTCGGCTGTGTCTATGTGGTCATGGTGGGAGAGTGCATCAGCAGGTCCCATCTGAGAGCCCGGGGTGACTTTCCAGACGATGTCGTAGTCCTGCAGGAAAAGTGTTACGCTTGGTCCAGGTAGGAACGAGCGTAGCCTCGACGGAAGCAAGGTCTCAAGGAGTCGACGCGCAGAGGCTCGACGGGGACGAGGAGTCGACGCGCGGAGGCTCGACAGTGACAAGGTACTGGCGCACAGAGGCCCAGATGACTAGTCCCAAGGTGCAACCAAGGGAAGTCCGAGGACAAGGTACCGACGCACGAAGGCTCGGTGTGGACAAGGAGGTGAAGGGCTGGTACCTTCGGACAGGGAGCAAGGAGGGAACCCGAGTGTATTGGTGGTACAATCGAGGAGGTCTAAGCTAAGGTACAACGGCTGGCAAGTATGGTATATATACCCTATGATGACTAAGCCGTGGAAGGTCATAGAATGTCAGAGAACGATGACGAAGCAAGAAAGTAAGCATGAATGAGTAAGCGGAGCCGATGGCATCGGTGAGGCTATGTGGGGAAGTAAGCGTGATGATGAAGGAAGTGGAAGGTCGTAGAACGACGTGGAAGGGAATGAGTCATCACGGTGACGAGAGATGTGTCCGTGCACAAGCGAGGCAAAGATCAAGGCAAAGAACAAGGAAAAAGAGAGAAAACGTAACAAAAAGTGACCAATGAGCTTGTCGGCGAGAGTGTTTACGGGGATCTTTGAGATAGGACAAGTTCTTGTGGTCTGTGATGACTGTGACGGGATGTTCAGTGCCTAGTAGGTATTGGCGCCATTCCTGAAGTGTGAGGATAACGGCAAGGAGCTCTCGATCGTAGATATCATAGTTTCGCTCAGCCAGAGCGAAGGTCTTTGAGAAGTAAGTGCAGGGATGAAAATCACAGTTGCTATCCTCCTGCAGAAGAATAGCCCCAGCCGCGAGGAGAGATGTGTCAGTCATGACGAAGAATGGATGAGAGACATCAGGGAGTGCAAGGACGGGAGTGGATGCAAAGATTAGTTTTAGGCGCGTGAACGCTCTGTCTTGGTGATGGGTCCATTCCCATTTCTGGTCTTTCTGCGTGAGGAGCACAAGGGGGGCAACGATATCGGAGAAGTTGGGAATGAACTTTCAATAAAAGTTAGCGAATCCGATAAAACTTCGAATGCCTTTCACAGAGGTCAGGGGCTTCCAATCTTTGATTGCGGAGAGCTTAGTGGGATCCATCTCAACTTGTCCTTGGCCAATGATCATGCCAAGGTATTCCATCCTTGGTTCATCGAAAGAGCATTTGGAGATCTTTACAGAGAGTCCGTGTTCCCGAAGTCGTTGGAGTACTCGTTTGGTCCTAGAATGATGTAATTCGATGTCATGCCACATGTGGATGCCTAAGTTGTCCATGTAGATTTTGAGCCAGAGTTCCGAGATCATGTCAGTGAAGATGTGATTCATGAATGCTTGGAATGTGGAGGGGGCGTTGTTGAATCCGAAGAACATGACGGTGGGTTCGAAGAGACCAAGAGGGGTGATGAACGCCGCTTTCCACTGATCAGATTCCCGAATTTGAATGTTATTATATTCCCATCTAATGTCGAGTTTGGTGAACAGCGTCGAGTCTTTCATGTCGTCGATGAGTTCAGAGATAAGTGGTAGGGGATATGCGTTTCGGACAGTGTGGGAGTTGAGGTAGCGGTAGTCTTGGCAAGGACGTAGTGAGCCGTCTTTCTTAGGTACGAAGAAGAACGGTGAGGCTTGGGGGGACTTGGATGGAATGATACGACCAGTAGCGAGATTTTCTTCGACAAACTTCCTACAAGCTTCTTTCTCGGCTAGGTTCAAAGGGTATACTTTGGCGATCTTGGGGATAAAGGACGATTTGAGTTCTATAGTGTGGTCGTAATCTCGGTGTAGGGGGAGAACGTTGAACGTAGATTTGGCAAAGACATCTGCAAAGTCTTTACACCATGCTGGGATTTCTTTCTTGGTGGGGGCATTTTCCTGAGCGAGCTGTGTGGACAGGGTTATCTTTCGAAGGGTTTCTGAGGAGTTTATGGAGAGTCGCATGTTGGCCCAGTCCACGTCAGGGTTCCATTGACGGAGCCAAGGCATTCCGAGGATGACTTGTGATCTACCGAGAGAGGTGACCATGAATTCGACCTGTTGAGAGAACGAGAGGAAGGAGATTTGTGCGAAGAGTTTCCATTTGATGGTTCCTTTCTTGTTCTTGGTACCATCAACATTGTACGCAACGACAGGTTTACAAAGTACTCGGCATCCTAGCCTGAGTTTGGGGACGAGGGAGATATCGATGAAATTTCCAGAGGCACCGCTGTCAAGCAGAGTGGTGGTTTCGATGGTTTGCTTAGGTACCTGCAGCGAAACGGGAAAACGGAACGCGTTTTCATTTGGCATGGCTACAAGTACATGAGGGGAAGAAGACGTCGGGGCATCTTCCCTTAGAGAAAATCCTTAATGTCAAGGAGGGAAATCTCAGCGGGTTCTTTGTAGTTAGCCCTCAGCGTCTGATGAATTTCTTCGTCTTTCCATCCTTTAGTTTGGAGTTGGTTGACGTAGACGTCAAGTGGATTGTGCGGGGGAGCGAGATTTTCCCTAGGAACAATGGGTTCCTTGGGTGGCTGGGTCGGGACGGAGCGGATGTTCTGTGGGGATACGGTGGGGAATGCTTTGCAATTCTGGGCATTGTGCCCAATCTTCCGGCACCTGAAGCAACGTCCCTCTTTGATGCACTTGGAATGTTCTTCAGGAGTGAGTTTGGAGAGCCGAATGGAATCTACATCCATTGCGTTCGGATCTCTGATACGAGGGGTGGGTCGAGGGACAAAGCGAGGGGCGGGAGGGGTAAGAACAGCGTGGGTCTGGGGAGCGCCTTTCCTGATGGCTGCCATGCGAGCCTTCTGGGTGTGGAACTGTGTAGATTTGTCGATCCACACGTTCAAGTCTGTGGGGAGGGTGCTCATGGATAAGACCATGTCGGTGATCTTTTGGTCGCAGCCAGTGGCGAAGTATCCAATGAGTGTTTGTTGGTCCGAAATGCCAGACTTGGCAGCGGTTCCTAGGAAATCTGAAATGAACTTCTGAAATCTATTGTTGATGGTGTTATCGGGTTCTCTAAAGGCGGTCTGGCGAAGGTACGGGAGTTGAAGACGAGCCGTGGCTTGGATGTTGAAGGGGTAGAACGTTTTCTCAAAGTTTTCGACTAACTTGTCAAATGTCTTCTCCTTCTCTTCAAGGAGTGGGTCGGTCAACCTGTCATACCAGGTTTCGGCAAAGGCAGCTGCCCTCTCTGTGGACAACATTTTACTGAGGCAAGTGAAGACTTTGGTTGCGTCGTCGGCATAGAGTTTCTTGTTAATGATGAAATAGGCCTTCATGGCCTTGATCCATCTTACTGCATCAACCGGTTTCCCGGAGAAGTCTGCGGGCAAGGCAGCTCGGAGTTCGGTGGGTTTTTCTGAGGACATTGGTGGGGGTGATGGTGCAAAGAGGCTGGGTGACTGGGACGGCGGTGGTGGCGAAGGTGGTCTTGGGGTCATCAAGGTTAAGGGTGCTTCGATGGCTGGGAGATTTCGAGGAGCAGGCAATGCTAGAGGACTTGCCGGTGGTGCTGGGGAGTACGAGGATCCAAGAACTCGTCAAGGGGATGGCTGCTGAGTGGGTCTTTGTTCGTCGTCTTCTTCCGGGATGTGGTAAGCACAACGAAGGGCTCTGTCTCTGTGAGAAATGTTTGCTGGGGTGGTGTCCTGCTCCTAGAAAGGAGGGACAAGGGAGATACTTGATCTTTTGTTACACGAAGTATACCAAAGCGAGGACAAGGGTTTGAACGTTACTCATTTGACGGAGGATGCTCACGAAGAGGTACGACAACGTCGCCAAAGAGTTCTCAGAGGAGTTTACAAGGGATGACACGAGATGTACACTTGTATTGTGTAGATCAAGTATGAGTACATCAAGTGCCTACTCCAAGTATTTATAAGATCGAGTCGTGCAGCAAAAGAAGGCTGTAGAACAGCGTGGAATATAGGATCACTAAGTCGACACGAGAGAGCTGAACTGCAGAGAGATGCTATCCGAGACAAGATCAAAGAGCATAGGGAAGTGAAACAGATGTGAAGGTGAAACAGGGACTCCAAGAGGAGGACCTGTGCAAAGATACGTATCACTGGTTGAACAGTGAGATGGACAAACAATCAAGGACGACGAGCGCATGCTCATCGTGTTCTACAAAGATAAAGGAAGGAGCGAGGAATGAGATACGACGAGTGATAAGAAGGACGTTACGATAAAGGGAGAGAATTGTAACAAATAGCTGGTGGTGGTGATGGTACACAGGGCCCGGGACACGATGTTGTAGGGGAGCATAGTGTAGTTGTTAGCAAAAAAAAAAGCAAGGCATTACCTGCATGTGATTTTTTCATGCAAAATTTCCTTAAGTCTCCAACTATTAGGAATCTATTACTACACTTTATTAACTATCTACTGTAGGTAATGTCCAAAGCGCTGTCAAACTATTAGCCATGACTGTGCACCTGATGTAAGTGAATTTGCTGAGCCAGACAGCCTGTGACAGTCTGGAATGTGCTGGGCTCTTGGCTAAATTGCCTGGAGTTCTGGAGCCTTGGCTAAGTGAAAGGGTTGGTTTGCTGATGGAGTTCTGGAGAGACACTATGGACACTATAGATACTATGGGTGTACTATGCAGACTATGAATCTATGAGCACTATGATACTATGAGCACTATGAAGCTATGATGACTATGAATTGTCTATGTAAGTACTATAGGTGCTATGAGACTATAATAACTATGACAACTATGAATTGTCTATGAAAATACTATGGTGCTATGAGCACTATGACAACTATGGTGAAAACCAGTATTTGCTAATGTTGTGAGAGTGGATTCGAGGAAAATTTCCAAGAGAACCAGACTGGAGAAACCAGCACTAGGTCCTTGGATCTTTATATACTATCTATAATGCATGTACATGTTGTGACCATATCTAATGATCTGTCTGTATAAGGATCAACCCTATACCCTGAAACATAAGGATGAAACATGTCATAAAGCTGTAAGCAGAAATGAAAGAGAAGCATGGTGAAACATGTTTGAGAAACACAAGGCAAAGGCATGTGTACATTGTAAAGGAGTGAAAGTGGGTCTAGCCCATGATATCATAGTGATGTCATAGAAGTCTAGGTGAGTCTATGATCAAGACCAGCACTTACGATCTAATCTGGCTGTGACTCCTTGATAAGATAAGAAGAGATAGAGGCATATCTCCTGATCGGACTAGCCAATAAGGGCAAACATGAGTGCAATAGACTTCAGGAGAAGGGCAAAAAATATGTTCTGTAACAGTTGTCACACCTCTTTGTGAGCATCCTCCGTCAAACAAGTAATATTCAACCTTGTCCTTGTTTTGTACATTTTGTGTAACAAAAGATCAAGTATCTCCTCTGTCCCTCCTATCCAGGAGTAGGATATCCCACTAGCAAACATTTCACACAGAGACTGTGCCCTCTATCATGCCTATTGAATCCCCAATGATGACAATGAAGAACAAAGGCTCATCCCATAGCCATTACCATGCTGAGTCCTTGGTTCCTTGTACTCCCCTGCTCCACCCTTGAGTCCTCTAGCTTTGCTTGCCCCTCGAATGCTTTTCACTGTTGAAGCATCCCCTGAACCACTAGCCTTGCCTACCCCAGCACAATCTTCGGGACCATCATTGCCACCCCTCCTCTCCAAAACACAAAGCCTGTTTTCCCCATCACCACCACCCATGTCTTCTGAGAAACCCACAGAACTTTGAGCTGCCCTGCCAGCAGACTTCTCTGGGAAACCAGTAGATGCTATCAGATGAATCAAGGCCATGAAGGTCTACTTCATCATCAACAAGAAACTATACACTAAGGATTCAATCAAGATCTTCACATGCCTTAGCAAGAGGCTATCCTTTGAAAGGGCCACTTCCTTCACAGAAACCTAGTACGACAGGCTAGCAGACCCACTACTTGATAACAAAGATAAGACCTTTGACAAGCTCATCAAAAACTTTGAGAAAACTTTCTTCCCCTTCAATGTCCAAGTCACTGCCCATCTTCAACTCCCTTATATACCTATGCAGACTACTTTCAAAGAACCTGATGGTTCTATCAATGATGGATTTCAAAAGTTCATCTCTGACTTCCTAGGAGCTGCAACCAAGTCTAGGATCACTGATCAACAGTCCCTCATTGGATATTTTGCCACAGGATGTGACCAAAAGATCACCAACATGGTCCTCTCTATGAGTGAACTTCCCGTAGACTTGAATGTGTGGATTGACAAGTCTACACAGTTCCATACCCAGAAAGTGCACATGATGGCCATCAGAAAAGGAGCACCTCAACTTAGCCCTGTTTCCATCCACCCCACTTCTCATTTTGTCCCTCACTCCACCCCTCATATTAGAGACCCAAACACAATGGATGTAGACTCCATTTGAGTTCCTAAGTTAACCCCAGAAGAACACTCTAAGTGCTTCAAAGAAGGGCAATGCTTTAGATGCCAAAAGATCAGATAATGCCCAGAACTGTAAGACATTCTCAACCACATCCCCACAGCACATTTTCTCTGCCCCTGTTCAACCACCAAAGGAACAGGATGTTCCTAAGGAAGTCTTCACCACACAGCCACCCACCAATCCACTTGATGCTTATGTTAACCAGCTCCACACTAAGGGATGGAAGGATGAGAAAATTCATCAGACCCTGCAGGCTAACTATGAAGAGTCTGCCAAGATCTCCCTCCTAGACATGAAGGATTTTCTTTAAGGGAAGTCACCCCAACATCTTTTTCCCCATGTGTACTTATAGCCTTGCCAAATGAAAATGTGTTCTATTTCCCCATTTTACTACAAGTACCCAAACAAACTGTTGAAAACATTGCCTTGCTTGACAGTGGTGCCTCTAGAAACTTCATTGATATTTTCCTCATTCCTAAACTCAGGCTCAGATGTCGAGTTCTCCACAAACCAGTCATTGCATACAACGTTGATGGTACCAAGAACAAAAAGGATGCCATCAAATGGAAACTCTTTGCACATGTCTCTTTCCCATTGTTCTCCCAGAAGATTGAATTCATGGTCACTTCCCTAGGCAGACAACAGATCATTCTCAGAATGCCCTGGCTTCGCAAATGGAATCCTGATGTAGATTGGGCCAATATGAAACTCTCCATAGATTCCCCAGAAACTCTCTCACCACTGGTTGTATCATTCTGTCCAAGTACCTCCAGGCCTCTCCCTTCTTTTTCATCAACAAGAAGGACGGAAAGCTTCACCCCTGCCAAGACTACCACTACCTGAACGAGCACACCGTTCGGGATGCATACCCACTCCCTCTCATCTCTGATCTCATTGACAAGCTTCAGACTGCGAAGCATTTCACCAAGTTCGATGTACAATGGGGTTACAACAACATACGCATCAAAGACGGTCACCAATGAAAGGCCACGTTCATCACCCATAAGGGGTTGTATGAACCCATGGTCATGTTCTTTGGCATGACAAACTCCCCCTGCCATGTTCCAGCAATTCATGAACGATTCGTTCAGAGACATGATCGCTGAGGGATGGCTTGTCATCTACATGGATGACCTCCTTATCTTCTCCCCAGATGAAGCCATGCACACAGAACGTACCAAAATGGTACTACAATGCATGGAGGAACTTGACCTCCACCTGAAACTTGAGAAGTGCACCTTCAACACCTCAGAGGTGGAATACCTCGGAATGATCGTAAAACCCAGACAACTTGCCATGGATCCTGTCAAACTTGATGGCATTGCCTCTTGGCCCATACCCACCAAGGTCAAGGACGTCCGGTCCTTCCTTGGCTTTGCCAACTTCTACCGCCAATTCATTCCCAACTATGCCACAGTTGCACGCCCCCTTCTCAACCTCATGAAAAAGAACCTTGCATTCAACTGGACCCTGGCCTGCCAGCAGTTGTTCGACTCACTTAAGGCGCTCTTCCTTGCCAAGCCGGTGCTGCAAATGCCAGACCCTTCTCACCCCTTCACCGTTGCCACCGACACCTCAAAGTTCGCTTTGGGCACTATCCTTCTCCAAACCGACATCAACGGGGACTGGCATCCCTGCTCCTACATGTCCACCAGCTTCTCCCCTGTGGAACATAATTACAATATTTACAACCATGAACTTCTTGCCATCATCCATGCCCTCAAATCGTGGCTATCTCCATACCTCGTTCCCCGTCCAGGTATTCACAGATTACAAGAACCTGACGTACTTCCGTGCCCCTCAGACTCTCAATCGCTGCCAGGCATGCTGGCTTCTTGATCTGTCGGACTTTGATCTGAAAATGATCCACATCCCTGGAAAACTCCTTGCCAGTCCAGATGTGCTCTCACACCATCCTGACCTTCTCCCTTCCAACGACGCCACTGACAACGAGGGCACCACGTTGCTTCCCCGTCCTTATTCATCTGTCTCATTGACGCCTTGTTGCGTCACCTCATTACCACTCACTCCGCCGATGACCTGCTGGTCAAGACTCACTTGCACACCCTTGAACAGCCCCTGCCTGCCACGCTTCACTCCCATCTTTCTGACTGGACCTACTCCAATGGCGTCCTTATGTACAAAGGCCACATCTACGTCCCCATGGACGAAGCCCTTTGCTGCTCCATCGTTGAGCGTTGTCATGATCATGAAACCGCTGGTCACCCTGGATACTTGAAAACTCGTCAACTGGTCACTCAGGAATACTGGTGGCCGGGCCTCGCCCAATTTGTCTGGAAGTACGTCTCTGGCTGCTCAGTTTGCCAACAGAATAAGGCAAACACTCACCCCACTGTGCCCCCGCTCACCCCCATCCGCTCCCATGCCTCTCGTCCCTTCCAACAGATCTCCTGCGATCTGATCACTGATCTCCCCACCTTGGATGGTTTTGATTCTTTGCTGGTCATGGTAGACCATGGCCTTACTAAGGGGGTAATTCTTTGCCCTACCAAGAAAACTTGCACTACAGAAGGAATGGCAACACTCTTTTTCCACAAAGTCTTCCTCCACTTCAGACTCTATGACAAGGTCATCTCTGACAGAGGACCACAATTTGCTTCAGCCTTCGCAAAAGAGCTTGGAAGGCTCCTGAACTACAACCTCTTCTTGTCCACTGCGTATCATCCCCAATCCGATGGCGAAACAGAATGTGTCAACCAAGAGGTAGAAATGTACCTCTGGATCTTCTGCGGCTCCAATCCAGCCTTATGGTTGGCAAAAATCTCTCATGCTGAATTTGTGCACAACCACCACCCCCACTCTGTCACCAGCAAATCGCCATTCTTTCTCATGATGGGCTATGAACCCCATGCCCTTTCCACAGTAATCACCAACTCCCATATCCCTGCCATTGAAACACGTCTTCAAGAGCTATCCGCTGCACGCGATGAAGCTCTTGCTGCCGATGAACTGGCTCGCCAGGTCATGGCCTCCCGCACTCGCCAAGGCGTTACTCCTTTTGCCAAAGGAGACAAGGTCTGGCTGGAGGCATGAAACTTGAAGCAACACGTCGCCAACCCCAAGTTCGCACCCAAAAGGGAAGGACCCTTCACCGTCATGAAGGTGTTATCTCCCATCACATATCAACTGCGCCTCCCTAAAACATGGAAGATCCATCCAGTCTTCCATGCCTCCCTCCTGACTCCCTATCATGAGAACTCCGTTCATGGCCCGAACTACCTAGCACCACCCCCTGACCTCATTGACGGCAAAGAAGAGTACAAGATCGAGAAGATCTTGTGCCACAGAGGAACTCCAACGGCCCGCTCCTTCCTGATCCGATGGAAGGGATATACTGTGGGAGAAGACTCCTGGGTCCCTGAGCAGGACATGAAACATTCCAAGTCCGCCCTGGAGGCTTATAAGAAGCTTCACCCCTCCATCTTCTCTCCCCAGTCTTCCTCTCCCAAACCACGACAATGATGACCACTCCCACTTGCCCCATGCTCATCCACTTTGAGGATGAAGAAAGCTCCCCTTCTCCACCCGACACGTATTCCAATCTCTATGCCTCATCGTTCACTGACACCAATCTACCCCCCTCATCCCTTGCCATTCCTACCGTCATCAATGACCTCTCCAGTCCCCCTTCACCTCGTCCCACTCTCCATCCTTCGTCCCCAGAACACGCGTTGTCCCCAGATGACCTTCCAGTTATAGAATCCATAGATTCCCCCATCTATGCCAGCCGCCTTCGAGATGGCACCCCTAACATTGACTACATTCACAACGTAAACTACCACCTTTCCAATCCTCGTCTGCAACTCGTCCTAGGAAACCACCTTGACTTTGGCTCCCCTTTACACGCCCTGCAACGCCTCCACTTGTACCTTACAATCATGGACCAAACCATCAGAGAACTTGACACTATCCCTGCTGCATGCCCTGCTACCAGATATATCGTCAATGCCCACTGCAATGCCCTCAGGGCATTCCATGTCCTTGCCCACCAGTTTACCTTTGGTGAATTCCTTGGCAATATCGATCGATACAACCGAGAGCTAGTCCATGCTCTCGCTCCACTGGCTCCCTTCGCATCCTCGTCTCCCCTACTCCCTGATGAACTCAAAGTCCTTGAGTGTACGGATCACTACTGGACTGGCAACAACGGAGAATCCCCTTTCCCTCCTAGTCACCCCTGTTACCATGAAGCTTGCTTCACATGTCGTCACCTATTCCACTTGCAAAAGGATTGCCAATTGTACCAATGCCCCAAGTGCCGCAGATTCCACTCTGGTCACACCATCTCCCACTGCCCCGTCTGTCCCGTCTGTCTCAGAGGCCATCACATTCAGGAACGATGCCCTCAGCTCTTTCCTGCCCTGGCCATCTCTTCTCCATCCTTGAGCTCCTCATCTCGTTCTAACCACTCCCAGGTTGCCTCCTGGGACCGCTGAGGCACTATGCCTCACCGAGCTCGTGCAGTCCCACCTGCTTGCCCTCACATTAGAACTGGATCAGGAAATTACCATCACTCTCGTTACTCCAGGTCTCCCTCCCCAGGTGACACCTCCCTTGACCCTGCAGCGTACGACAACATTGATGGATCTCCTGTCTTCAGCACTTTGGACTTTTGAATGGTTCTTCATCGTGGACTCAGATGTAGAAAGGGGGTAATGTTACGTTTTTTCTCTTTTCCCCTTGTTTTTTGCCTTGATCTTTGCCTTATTCATGCATGGACACGTCTCTCATCACCGTGATGACTCATTCCCTTCCACGTTGTTCTACGACCTTCCACTTCCTTTGTCATCACGCTTACTCCTCCACATAGCCTCACTGATGCCATCGGCTCCACTTACTCATTCTTGCTTACTTCTTGCTTTGTCACTTGTTTCTTGATGTTCCATGACCTTCCACAGCTTAGTCATCATAGGGTATATATACCACACTTGCCAGCCATTGTACCTTAGCTTAGACCTCCTCGATTGTATCCACAATACACTTGGGTTCCCTCCTTGCTCCTCGTCCAAAGGTACCAGCCCTTCACCTCCTTGTCTATACCAAGCCTCTGTGTGTTGGTACCTTGTCCTTGGACTTTCCTTGGTTGCGCCTTGGGACTAGTCAACTGGGCCTCCGTGCACCAGTACCTTGTCACCGTCGAGCCTTTGTGCGTCGACTCCTTGAGACCTTGCTTCCATCGAGGCTACACTCGTCCCTACCCGGGCCAAGTGTAACATCCACTGCTGCATATGTCACTGCTTGAAGTCCAACCTCTGTACTAAATGGAGACAACCCTCATGTGAGTCTCTCTCTTTCTACTTACTACTTGTGGAACGCCTATTTTCACCTACTTCTGATCCAGAGTTGCCCGGAGTTAAGCAAGCATGTAACCTCACCCTTTTTAAACCTTCGAACTTTCCTTCCTCACCTCAGTTGTACTTTGCCTTCTTTGCAGCACATTCTGAGGTAAGATTCTTTGATCCTAGCCACACACTGTACTCATGTATCTTAGTTTGGACATTGCTGCCCCTATTTAGATACTTTGACACCAATAACAATGGCAACAGTGCACCAACCATCACAAGGACGACAACAGCAAGGGCAGTGGCAACACAACAAACAGCATGGACAAATGCGGTGTGACGACATGCTCACCACCACACTCTGACAAAGGCAAAGGTGGCACGATGACACATGTACCACCCATCCGATGATGAGAAGTACAAGGACGGCCCAACGGCCCACCCACTGCCATCCATGCTGATAAAAGGGGGTGCAACAGCAACAACAACACCACCACCACCATGAAAGCAAGGATGGCACAACAGCGCGTGTACCGCCCACCCAACAACAAGGGCAGTGAGGGTAGCACAACAGCACACCCACCACCAACCACGACGACAGTAGGGAATGCAACACTACCATCACCACTGCGAAGGCAAGGACGGTGCAATGGCATGTGTATTGTCCACCTGACGACGAGGGTGAGGAGAGCACAACAGTACACCTACAATCAACCACAGTGACAGTACAGCACCACCCCTACCACGAAGATGAGGACAGTGTAACAGCACATGCACTACCCATAGGACGACAAGGATATAGGCAGCACAACAGCATGCCCCACTACCAATGCTGCAACAGAGGCAGCAAAATGGTATGCACATCAATGAGGCAGGGCTGAACACAAGGACGACAAGGGTGGGGACAATACAACAACAAGGGTGGGTTGGTGCAACACCTAGTGTGCACACCACCCACACAACGATGAGGTGCATGAGTGTGCACACCACCACACAGTGACAAGGTGGGCATAATGTGTCTAGGTGGAAAATACATTACTCATTGTTTGTTAGTTTATTGGTTTGCTTTCGGTGTCTACAGCCAAATGGCTAAATAGTATGGTGTGCGTAAAGCTGCAAAAATGAGTAAAAGTATCTGGAAAGTGGTATGAAAGATCTGCGATCTGCTTTCGAAAGTGAATTTTACTTTACTCCAACCTTGTCAAAAGTGCGAGCAAAGCACCTGTGAAGTGGTGTAATGTAATGTAAGGATTTGCTGATGCAGAGAGTGCAGGCAAAGAAGTGGTGCTCATTGACAATGAAGCAAGAATGTGGTCACCTGTCACAGAAAGGAAGGAGTCCGGACGTAATAAAGAATTAATGTTTGACATGGAAAAAGTTGACAAGGAAGGGGAGATGTTTGAATCGAAAGTAGAATGTGAATGCAAGCTTGACACAGAAGCGAATGATGGACCAGGCAAGTTGATTGGGCCAACAGAATGAGCACCAAAAGATGAGGATGGGATGACCAGTGTAGTCATGGAAGCTGTTGAAACTATAGTAAGGGCAGGTGTGCCCACTACAGTACTACATTAGCTAGAACTACAATGAAGAAATAGCTGGAGTCTCACCTCAGTCACTGCCCATGGTGTGAAACACGACTGAGGTGAGAG